>JARVZY010009379.1:0-27443 GCA_030686995.1 Artemisia argyi
TTTTATGATCATTGATGATAAGGGAGATGGATGCATGCCAATAATCCTTGGGGCACCATTCCTTACCACCGCTAGAGCTGTCATCAAGTATGAAAGTAGGAAGATTGATCTTAAATCAGGAAAAAGAAAGATCAGCTTCCCCATGACACCACAATATGGGCAAGAGAGTTTGAGGGGGAGAAAGCTCAAAAACAACATCGACTCGTCACCTATTCATGTTCAGGAGAAAATACTTGCATGGGAGGCAAGAATCAAAAGCTACAAAGAGGCTAAACATGAAAGAAGCGAAAACAATGAAGTTCATGTCGAGTTCAAACACAGTCAACCAACAAGGAGCCATGTACCATTCGAGGAAGGGAACTCAGTACTCTTAAGACACTTGGAGATGACGATACCTCCCGATAAACCAAGTCCCTGGTGGTATGGGCCTTTCACAATTGAAAGCATAAGCCAAGATGGGATGGCTAACTTGAGAAGTAAGGTAGGAGGAAAGGTGATTGCAAGTATCGACAGGTTGAGACACCACCACCACGATAATAATGACCGCAACTACATGGGGTACATCATTTCAAGGGATGAGGTCACGTAGTAACCCATGACCTTGAGTCTAGCTACAAGACTCGTAAATAAAGAAAAACGCTTCTTGGGAGGCAACCCATGTTTTGTGTGATTTTTATTTTGTTTGTTTGTTATTTGCTTCCGTATGCATGCTTTATTTTTATTGTTGGTAGATCATGTTTCAAAACTAAAATAGTGAAAATACTTTATTTTGTTGTTTGGCCTAGTCTTAACTTCACCCAAAGGTATTTTTGCAAAACATAAATGTAAGGGGAAACCCCAAATATGTTTTTAAGAAACAAAACTGATCATGATTTTTCACAATATTAAGTGAACATGTATATTTGTATTTGTTAGAGTCAAATGCTTGTATCGAGTCATAATGAAGTTTTGTAGGATTTTTCAGTAAGTATGACGAAGTTTTTCCAGAAATTTTCCGGAAACTTAACATAAGAATTTTTGCAGGTCACTTCTGACGGCGTCACGAGTTTACTCTTGATGGCGTCATGTGTAAAATTCTAGAAATTTTACCAGTTTAGTTTTTCTAACGGAGTCTTAAAGTTTTTGTTGAATTATCAGTTTTATAATTTCCAGGAAATCTGCAAACATCATTCCACAAGCATTATATCTTATTTTGTTTTCTAGGATTTATTAGCATATGTAGATTGCAGCCGATTTTATGCGAGGTTGCCTTGTCTGTTTTCTCAGGTTTTACAGGTTATGTATGACAATGTTGATATAAATAATTGACTAAAAACATTATTCATATCTTTCGATATCTCTAAGTTTTGATAATCACAAAACGAAAACTCATCAAACCAAAGGATATGACGTAAACAAGTATTTAGTAGTAAATACTCATTTTCACCATCTAATCACTTAAGGTATGAATAAACAAAGTGATTAATGCAATATAAGATCAAAGGAAATTTTGTATTAATACATAACATTTTATAAAATGTTTTTAACATTTTATAAATATTTGTAAATCATTTTTGGTATAGCTTTATTAAACCACAAAGAGATGATTTCAAATTTCCAACCAAAAAGGGCAAATTTTATCCAGAAAAACTTTTCAAACGTTCAGGAGGGCGGCCCCCTTAATCATTAAGGGGACCGGCACGCTCCCGAACAGTAAAATCTGGCCCTTTAAATACTGGATCATTTTACACATTTTCCTCACCTTTTTGCACTAGAAACTTTCTGATCTAAACATCCATTTCCTTTCTCTAAAAATCCTTTGATCTTATATACTTTGATCTTTGTTTCAAAGTGATTCAAGCCTCAACATTCAAAGTGCAAAGAGAAGAATACTTCTATTAGAAGTATTACAACTTAGTATCATCTTGCTATCTAAGTTGCTTGTTTATATTTTCTTGTAAATCTTTCATTCTTTGGTGAATAAGGTGTATGTATTAGTTAGCTAGATTTAGTTGAAGAATCTAGAATTGTTGTAAGTGTAAAGTGGAACTTGAAGTGAAGAAGAAGGGTTAGATAGTATTGGTGATAGGAGATTGTAGCAATAGAGACTTGTTGTGAAGATATTGAAGGATCCAAGTGAAGAAGACTAGAAGACATTAGTAGATTGAAGTTGTGAAGACTTTAGTGGCTTGAAGGTGTGAAGACATTAGTGGCTTGAAGGTGTCAAGACATTAGTGGCTTAAAGGTGTGAAGACATTAGTGACTTGAAGGTGTCAAGACATTAGTGGCTTAAAGGTGTGAAGACATTAGTGACTTGAAGGTGTCAAGACATTAGTGCCTTAAAGGTGTGAAGACATTAGTGGCTTGAAGGTGTCAAGACATTAGTGCCTTGAAGGTGTGAAGATACTTGTGGTGTGAAGAAGTATTGAAGTAGTGCAAAGGTGTGAAGAACAAGTGGTGTGATATTTGGTGTGAGATTGGTTCTAGCTACGATTAGAACTCGACATCTTGCTTTGTGTCGTTAATTGGTGTAAGCTTTTGGTGTGTACAGTTTTCTCCGCCATAAGGGAGGTTATTGACTTAGTGAAGAAAACTCTCGAGTTCGGTGCTCGGGGAGTGGAGTAGGGCAAGGAAGGTGTCCTTGTAGCTGAACCACTATAAATCCTTTGTCTCTCGGTTTGATCTTTCCATCTCTCACTCTTTGCTTGCTTACTTACTAGCTTTTCATATATTGTTAATATTGTGTGTTGTGCATATATTGATTTCACATAAAGATCAAACTAGGTTCCATTTAAAACATTAATTATACTTTAGTAAAATACAAGTATAAACAATTACTAAGACACATATATCTATATTAGTACAAACTTGTAATTAAGTGAGATATATGAAATTATAATTTCTATTCAACACTTTAAATAAGTAGTGTATATATGATATATGTGAATTAGTTTGTATCTATACTTTAGCTTCAAAAGTTTTTACAATTACCATCAATTATTTGAAAAGTAAATTCTTATTAAACGAAAAAGACGCAAAACTATTCAACCCCCCCTTCTAGTTTTCCATAGACAAGAAGATGATTTATATTCTGGAAGGGAAGCTTTGATTGTTCATTTTCTTGGAGGAAGATCTAGCCTTGCCACCTTATTATCCATACCGAGCGAATCATGGGAGTATTTGATTTCATTTGTTTTACTTATTTCACTTTTACGTTCTTTACTTGAACATTGGGGACAATGTTCATCCTAAGTGTAAGGGGAGGGTAAAATGATGATACCTTACAGATACACTTTCGCTTGAGTTTGTTTGTTTTATGGTAGATGTGTAATAAAACTATGAGAAATACTTGTTAGTGCAATTTTAGCGCCAAATTTAAAATTTTTTACAACATCTAGGAGTGAAACTTTAGCCATAGCAAGCGTCTTATGGATAGGAGATTGTATGACTAGCACAAAACCGTACTATTCAGAAGAATTTTCCACCCAAATATGTGAGGTTCGCCTTTAGATTTGATAGGAAAAGCATTTACTATTAGTGCTTATGAGTGTACCGGTAGCATTTAGATTCTAGAACTTGCGTTAGTGATGCATTCCGAGACCGCTAGTGAGACTACATTCGTGTAGTAGGATTTACTACATGATAAGAGGCATTAGGATCACCCTTGTGTTAAACCTGTATCATAATTACTTGACCATTTAAGTCATATTACTTGGCTAGTTAAGTCAACTAATTTTTCCCACACCTTAGCGTTGTACTCATTTTTAGTACACGAAACCCGTAGTACACCCCTCCGAGCCTATCCATTCGTTTCTAACTTTAAGCATTTTACTTAAAGGAAAAATTGTTACACCCCACTTAAATGTACACCCAAATCGCCTTAGCCTTCCGTGTATGCACTCATCTTTAGTGCATTATTGTTATATGTTAAACCCTAAGTTAATTATCTAATTGATTACATGGTTGCTAAGTCGAGTCATATCCTTGTACATATTGTTTTGGGACGATTGGGACTCATGGGTAAAGTACTTATATTATGGAGTAATGGGGATGAACATCATTTATTACCCCCGTATGTGCGTTAATCTTAAAAGTACTCCAAATGTTTTGATTATCTTAATTCAAGTCATTAGATTAGTTTATTGTAAAGTATGTAAAAATTCAAGTGTAAGGGGAATATTCATTCCCTATGATATATTATTTTGGATGGTAGGGTAAGAGTGTATGCAAAAAAAAATTAATAAAAAAATAAAAAAAAGAGAAAAAAACATACGGACTACCATCCCTTTTCATTCTATGTTCATTTTATGTTTTTGTTATTTTTGATTTATTAGCTTAAGTCGAGTCTAGTCTTGGCTTAGCAACGCTATATTGTACATGTAATTAACCAAGATTGTTAACTCGCCACCAGTAAAGACTGCCTATATCCAACAAAATCGTGTATTCCATATCCCCACACCTAACGTTACAACCCTTTAAAAGACCTCTTTGATAGTTTATCCTAGGTGCTTACGCCATGTGGTGGAGGTTTGATCCTTTCCCAAGCCTATGGTAATCTATTTTGCTATGACAGGTAGTGAGAGATGTTTTCCATTTCCATATTGTGATATATACTTTATTACACCCGAGAGATGTGAGTATCTAAACACTATTTGTGAGGTGCTAGTATATGACCGCCGTGCTTGTCTTTGGTCTTTAGTGGAACGATTTTTTGTTGTAATTACTTTTATATTAGTGTTAAATGACCCCTAACTTGTATTGTGATTAGAATAAAAGCGTATTTGCTTGAGGACAAGCAAATCTCAAGTGTAAGGGTATATGATGAGACGAAAATGAACCACTTTTAGGGGGTCATTTAAGCCCGGAATTGAATTTACTTGATCAAATATTGCCCTAAATCGTTCCTTTTGTGATTTTAGGTACTTTGGGAGTGAATTCTGGAAAAGGAAGCAATTCGGACGTTTTTGGAGCATAAAAGTGAAGAAAACGGCAAAGACTTAATTTTCCATGCTGAGAACAGTACCTGACGGCGTCAAGAGGAAGATCATGACGACGTCAAGAGTAAAAATCCATGACGACCCAGTGCAAACCTGAAGGCGTCACAAGAAGGGCGTCAAGAGTTAATTTGGTGACGGCCTGCATAAGGAGTATACATGACGGCGTCAGACCCAGATCTAGGCAGTCCGAGAAACTATTTGGCGGCGAGATGACGGCGTCAGACATTTGTTCTTGACGCCGTCACTCATTAAAATCTATATATAGTTTTCTATTTTTCATTCATAAGAGAGGAACTTGTGTGGAGAAAACTAGGGCCGAACTTTGTAAACCCTAGGTCATATTTTACAGTGTTTTCAAGGGTTTTCACCCCTTGAATCCTTTCATGTTCAATTGAGATAAGTCTTCTCTTAATTCATTCAATATGTCTATGTGTTGTTTGAATATATCTTATGCTTGTCTTGATTTCAACATGCTAGGCTAGATCTATCTTGTGTTTGCTTAGATGTAATGAAACCTAGATGTTAATTATATGTTGATTACTTGTTTATGGTTGTAATGGATGAATGATTTCAATGTTAGGCTTAAGAAAACTGGCAGATCTCCATTGTGTAACATGGTTGAACGTCTTAGGAAACATGAACCGATGTGTACTAGGTTTTATTGGTTGTATTTAATGCATGAGCAAATTCTAATGATACCATGTTAGGAGCTTCTTAGCCGGCTCGACATAGGAGTGAAGTAGGCGCTCATAGGATTGGGGAAGTAAGTGCGCAACCCCATGAATGGTATTAAAGAATACAATCCGTCATCTACGCAACTATAACAAGTAATTAACGTGTAAAAGATATCTAGGGAGTAGTGAAATCTAAGTAAACACAATTCTCCCACATATTGCTCACAACTTTAGTATAATTTAGTTTATTTTCATTTTTAGTATTTTATTTTGATTGCATCTTTAGTATTGGGTTAGTTGACTAGCAACTATATCCGCCAAACTCCTTCAAACCCGAGATTTTATTTGCTTTCATAAAAATATAAAAATACAAAAATAATCATCCCTCACCTCTAGACCTAGTTTATTAGGCTTTCTAATCCTAGCGACACTATTCCTGAGTTGAACGATCAATCCCCCGGTACTTGTCACTATACTATACTACAACGATCAGGTACACTGCCTGGTGGGGGTTGTAAGCTTCTCGAGATCCCTCGAGAGATAAAGCCTGGTGCAATCCCTACGCATCAATATAAGTACAAAAGAAGTGCAAATAGTTCCAACATTAATTACATACACAAGTACTAATTGTTTAAGTCCACAACATACATATACAAAAGAAGTGGATAGATTGATAATTCATTTCAACTTAAATTGTGAGGACTGGAACTTGAGCTACCAATTCCTGGTTGATTCTTTGCAAGTTTCTTCTTGAGGATTCTTTCACTTCTTTGTCTTGGTCTCACAAAGATTCCCCTTCCTCTTGGAACCGGTGCTTGTGGCATGGGAGGTGGTTCTTGTGGCATAGGAGCTGATTGTTGTGCCATTGTAGCTGCTGGTGTCTGTGATGACTGAGTAGGTGCTTCATGATTCACATAAGTAGAAGTCTGAGAAGGTCCAACTTCATTTTGAGTCTGAGTAGGTTCAACAATTGGATCTCACATGTTATCTGTTTCACCAATACCAAACCATCTTCCCAACCTTGAACCAGAAAAAAACCTACCCCTTCCCCTATTACTTGATCCCTTTTGCACTATACCTCTTTGCCTTAGACTGTTAACAACATTTACCTTTTTTTTAGGTCTACCTTTCTTACTTGGTAACACATAAGTAGAAGTCTGAGAAGGTCCAGCTTCATTTTGCACTGTCCCTTTTGCAATTGGTGGTACTACTATTGGAATTGGTTCATAACCTGGAACAGGAATGGATTGTGGTACCATAGGATCCTTATCACCTATTGAATTATCTTTCTTAGGTCTACCTTTCTTAGCTGGGGGTTTCGGTGGTTTCACAACAGTTGGATTCTTATAACCTTTTTTATTATGTCCTTGTTGCAAACAATTTTGACAAGTCATTTTCACACCAGTCTTAGGCACTCTGTTTGGGTTATAGTTATTTTCATGAGGGGCCCTAATTCTTTTCTTACGCGGCCTGCCAGGCATCTTCTTAACTTTAGGAGGCAATACCCTAGACATCTCACTACAATCAGTCCAAAATGTCATTCCATCTACAGGTTGTAAGTATGAATGATAGGTAGCATGAAACTGATCTTTTCTAAAACAGTTTGGGACATAATCTTCTGGCCTCCTATTCAATTTAAAGATAACTGCAATGGCATGACCGCATGGCAAACCTGATAGTTGCCATATCCTGCAGCTACATGTTCTGTGTTCTTCATCCACTCCAAAGGATCTTGATCCATTTCTCACTTCAAAAATCGCTCCACCAGCCGGGATAACATGCCAAAAACTAAACAATATAAAAATGTCAATGAAAGTAGTATTCGGTAATCATTAATGTTGTAAATTTATAAGTATATGTAAATTACATGTGTTGATCTTTAAGGATTTCCAACCTTTTCTGAATGTTCGGACAAATGTCTGTATCATTATCCCATTTTGCCATCATATTCCTCATTGTATTCATTCTCTCCGTAACTAAAACCCTAATCCCTTCCAACATAGTAATCAATGGTTTGTTTCTTACTTGTAAAAGCACAGAGTTAAAACACTCACTAAAACCATTCTCTATAGCCTCACAGTTAGATCCTATCTGAAAATATGCTCTTGACCATGTTTTTGGATCCTTATCTAAAAGATACTGATATGCATTTGGATTTGCTGTTTTCATCTTACCCATTATATAGTTGAAGAGTCCAGGATAACTAGCTTTAGAAGAACCCCAAAATAAGCCTCTAAACTCAACACCATTATATTGTTTCCTAAACCCTTCATAAATGTGTCTAGCACATTGTCTGTGTTCCGCATGTGGCATCACATCTTTTACAGCTTCAATCAATCCCTGCAATAACATATTAGACAGTTTAAAAATAATTCATAATTTCATTTGGTTATGGAAATTAAACAATCACAACATAGTTACCTTGTGTTGGTCTGACATCAATGTTAACCCATTTCCAGTTGGGTAACCAATATCTCCTCCAAGTAACTCCAAATACCATGACCAATTATCCTTGTTCTCTACATTAACAATAGCCCAAGCAACTGGAAAAATCTGATTGTTTCCATCTCTGCCAATTGCCGTAAGGATTTCCCCAACATTTGGTTTCTTAAGGAAGCATCCATCTAAAGTAATTACAGGTCTACATCCCTTCTTCCACCCCTCTTTGAGTCCATATAAGCAAACATAAAATCTATCAAAAAAGGTTTTCTCATCTGGATTCTTTGTTACCCCAACCCTAACTGTTGAACCCTTATTAGAATCTAATAAAGCCTTAGCATATGACCATATATGAGCATAATGGTCCTCAATAGTTGCTTGCCCTTCATTCAACGCCAATTTTTTTGCAAACCTACATTGATTTGGACTTACAATGCACTTATATTTTTTTCATTCTTAATTCTGCCATTTCATGTAACTTAATTTCTGGATTCATCCTAATCTTACTGCCAAATTGTTTTGCAATCCACTTGTAACTCACTAAAGTTCCAAACTTAAAATCTCTAGTGCAAGTATGGTCATCTTCAAGAGAAATTACCTGAAATGATTTCTCATCTATCATTTGTTTTCCATAACACCTCCATGGACATTTATTACCTTCACCTTTCTTCTGACTAGGGTACCTTTTCCACTTACTTGTCTTCCCCTTTTCTGGATCCTTGAGTCTCTCTGGCCTTAACCCACACCTAGCTATTATCTGCATTTTAGAACTTCTGGTAAACCACAGAGAATCCATTTGCCAAGGCATAAAAGGTTAGGCATTTCTTCAATTGGTCGGCATTAACATACTTTTCACCAACCTGAAATCAAATAAATTTGTTACTTAGAATGAATGATAGAGTGCATAATCATTAAGGTTTCAAACATTAAGTACTAAAACACATTACCTTTGGTTTCCTCAATCTCCAGTGCGTATCCACGTCATGAATAGGATACTTGTCCAGCTTTGCTTCCACCATTTTAAATGGATCTGTAAGATGAGCATCATCTTGCCTCAAGTTCCTCATCAAATCTTCCATGAATTCCTCATGTTCCATGATTGTTGCACTATCAGCATCATCATAACTTCTGTTTGGTCTAGAACTGCTCTCACACCCATCTTTATCAGCGAATGAGGGTGACTAGGGTTACTGGTGGCTTGGTGCTGGTATGGTTACTGATCGTACAAGACAAAGTTACCACTGCTCGCTCTACGTTTCCACTGCAGCTTCGACCATTACCACTGCAAGTTGTTCGTTTCCACTGCACGCTTATCAGTTACCACTGCAACTTGATATTACCACTGCTGCGCTTAAGTCGTTTCCACTGATCTTTATATGTTTCCACTACTAGACTTACTCGTTTCCACGGCTGTGAAATTTTATGTAGACTCATACAGTAGGGTGGTTATGAGTGAGACAGGCATGCGACTGGGTTAAGTGTTGTTAGCTCGTGCTTATTGGATGATGTTCATGAATTGAATTGCATGGAAGAGTTGTTGTGCTTTGAAAGATATATTTGGTTTTTATCATGGGACGGTGGAATATTAGTTGGTCAGTATCTTTTGCAACTTGTCGATTTGTGGTAATTTGAATCATTAAAAGTTGGTTTGATAATTAAGTAGTCGGTTGTGGGGTACAAGGTAAATCTTGGATGCATTAATGAGGTTGGTCTTGATTACAATCATGGGTCTGATAGATGAATAATACCTCGTACTATGATCATGATTGGGTGCTGCTACATTTTAGTTTCTGCTGCCACTTCGAGTTACTACTTGTTAGATTTTGTTTTTGTGAAGTAAGGTTATTGAAAGCAACGGGCGAATATATTACTGAGGTTACTTGTTCAATTGGAGTGCTGCTCTATGATATCTAGTTAATGCGTTCAGATCCCAACTATTGAAAGCTGGATTTTATGAGCCTAAGTTAAAGAGCAGTAAGGGGAAGACATGGTACTTGTTTACACACACAGAAGGATATTGGTTCACACACACAAGAAGTTTTTGGGTTTGGTTTATTGGTGCTTAAACAGTTTCAAAGGCTCATTTTTATTTGTTCTAATTGGTTACGAAGAAAGGTTTTTATCATCTATTTGACGATGAAGTGGAGTTTCTTGGATGCGTGTTCTTATCATATCTCAAAGTGAGTCTGACACTTTGAAGATAACTTGTTCGTTCGTTCAGGTGACTACGAATTGGCAAAACACTTGAAGGAGTTACGTTATTGTGCTCAGTGATTTTTTGTCAAGAGGTTGCGATCTCCCTATACGTTAAGTATACGTTCGAAGTCAATTTTAGTACAAGATATAAGGCACAAGTTTGGGTGGTTCTACTTCAACATCAAGTTGGTTATAGTTAGTTTTCTTCATCAGTGATCATTACATGGAGCTTACATTCGAGAGATGGTTAACATATGGGTTTTAGGGGAAGCTTATTGACTAAATGTTTAACCATCTACATGCATCAATCGAGGTGAAGGTTTTTGCTACTGCTAGTTGTTATTACTACTACTAGTTTTGATTTCTATTGTTTCAAGTACATTTATAGATGCGGAAAACTTAATGGTGGGCGACTTTGAAACATTGGAAAGATGAATTGGATGTGTAATATTGATTCGTGGTTGTGAAGATCAAGGTTGCTTACATTTGTCCCCTATTTGATGATGACAAAAAGGGGAAGAAGAATAGTTTGAAGATTGCAACTTGAAGATCTTTGATGATATGCATGGTTTAAGGGGAAGTCACATGTTTCATGACATGCTAACTTCAGGGGAAGTTCATGCTTATTGGTTTTGTCATTATCAACTAGGGGAAGATTGTTGGGAATTACAATTAAGTTGATAAGACAAAACATGTGAAACATGAGGGACTTATGGAGACAAAGAGGAAAACTACAAAATATGGAGAAGGACTTGCTTGCAAAAGAAGATTTATATTTTAGTCCTTCGTAGTATTATTGTAACCCTAATTCTGTATTATATAAACAGAATACAGGGAATAGGTTTATGTGCGTCTTCCACAATGTAATATACAGAAAATGTGTGTGTGTGTGTCTAGGGCTGGAAACGCCTAGACTTGTGTATACAGGTGTTTTATGGGAAACACCTAGGGTAGATTGATGTTAAGCCTCAACTATCTTTGATAGCTGTTAGGATGTAACCGTGCTACACTTGATCACGTAGCATTGGGGCTTTGATGTATGTTAGAGTAGAGATGACGACGAGAAACCTTGTTAGCAATAATAATGATATGTTTGTTTATTCCGCTGCGTATCGTGTTCATTCATTATTATTGTGCAATCCCTAGATGAGGTCTAAACAACCTCGAGCTATAAACGATCTCAACAAGTGGTATCAGAGCAAGGCTTTGATATTTTGATTTAGAAGACCCCATGGCAGACTCAAAAGAAACAATGGAGACAGAAACAAGCCAATCAAACATTGCTGCAAAGCTTCCTAAGCTTAAGATAAATGACTTTGAGATGTGGAGGCTTATGATAGAACAATTCTTTATGGTGCAAGACTACACATTATGGGAGATTATAATGTGTGGAAATTCATTCAAACCTGGTACAACTGTAGAGCAGGTTGGTGACAAGACAGTAACAAAAGTTAACACTGGTCCTGTCACTAATGAAGAAAGAAGTCAACTAAAGAATGATTTGAAGGCTAGAGGTTTATTATTGATGGCTCTACCCAGAGAACAAGTTCTGGCTTTTAGCAAATACAAGTCTGCAAAGACTCTTTTTGATGAGATCTGTGAAGTGTTTGGTGGTAATGATTCTACCAAGAAGACTCAAAAGACTTTACTGAAGCAGACTTATGAAAACTTTGGTTCAACAAGTAATGAATCTCTTGATAGCATATTCACAAGGCTACAAAAGATTGTTACTCAACTCACCGCTTTTGGAATTGAGGTGGAAAAGGAAGATCTCAATCTTAAATTCCTAAGAAGCCTACCTTCTGAGTTTGATACCAATGTTGCTATTTGGGAAGATAAGTCAGATCTAGAGACCATGAAGCTTAATGATGTGTACAATAACTTCAAAGTTATTGAACAAAGATTAAAGAAAGCTGGCAAATTAAGAACAAGTTCTGCAAGTGTAGCACTCATATCATCATCAAGTAATGATAGTTCAGATGAAGAAAGTGATAGTGATGATGACAGTGGTAACATGATTGTTTCCACTGGTAATGGAAGTGTTTCCACCAGGAGCTCAAAGAAACAGGTTGCAGGACTAAGTGATGCTACTTTCTATGCCTTTATATCAAGCCATGTGGGTGGTTTAATTCTCAATCATGAGGATTTGGATCAAATTGATGAAGATGATATGGAGGAGATGGACATTAAATGGCAGGTGGCATTACTAAGCTTAAGATCAAAGAAGTTCTGGAATAAAACAGGAATGAATGCTTATAGGGATCTGATGAGGGTTGCACGAAAACCCTAGCTGGTACAATGATAGAACATAACAACTAGGGTTGTTGGTCAAGAAGAGTGTGGCTACGCTCTGATAAGTAAAGGGTTTGATCTATTTGTTCTTACTAGTCTTGGTGAGTCAATTCTAGGATTGACGATGAACCCTAGTAGGAATACGTGGTGATAGCTGCTTGGTGGTTTTTGTGATTTATTGGAGCAGCGAATGAGGGTGACTAGGGTTACTGGTGGCTTGGTGCTGGTATGGTTACTGATCGTACAAGACAAAGTTACCACTGCTCACTCTACGTTTCCACTGCAGCTTCGACCATTACCACTGCAAGTTGTTCGTTTCCACTGCACGCTTATCAGTTACCACTGCAACTTGATATTACCACTGATGCGCTTAAGTCGTTTACACTGATCTTTATATGTTTCCACTACTAGACTTACTCGTTTCCACGGCTGTGAAATTTTATGTAGACTCATACAGTAGGGTGGTTATGAGTGAGACAGGCATGCGACTGGGTTAAGTGTTGTTAGCTCGTGCTTATTGGATGATGTTCATGAATTGAATTGCATGGAAGAGTTGTTGTGCTTTGAAAGATATATTTGGTTTTTATCATGGGACGGTGGAATATTAGTTGGTCAGTATCTTTTGCAACTTGTCGATTTATGGTAATTTGAATCATTAAAAGTTGGTTTGATAATTAAGTAGTCGGTTGTGGGGTACAAGGTAAATCTTGGATGCATTAATGAGGTTGGTCTTGATTACAATCATGGGTCTGATAGATGAATAATACCTCGTACTATGATCATGATTGGGTGCTGCTACATTTTAGTTTCTGCTGCCACTTCGAGTTACTACTTGTTAGATTTTGTTTTTGTGAAGTAAGGTTATTGAAAGCAACGGGCGAATATATTATTGAGGTTACTTGTTCAATTGGAGTGCTGCTCTATGATATCTAGTTAATGCGTTCAGATCCCAACTATTGAAAGCTGGATTTTATGAGCCTAAGTTAAAGAGCAGTAAGGGGAAGACATGGTACTTGTTTACACACACAGAAGGATATTGGTTCACACACACAAGAAGTTTTTGGGTTTGGTTTATTGGTGCTTAAACAGTTTCAAAGGCTCGTTTTTATTTGTTCTAATTGGTTACGAAGAAAGGTTTTTATCATCTATTTGACGATGAAGTGGAGTTTCTTGGATGCGTGTTCTTATCATATCTCAAAGTGAGTCTGACACTTTGAAGATAACTTGTTCGTTCGTTCAGGTGACTACGAATTGGCAAAACACTTGAAGGAGTTACGTTATTGTGCTCAGTGATTTTTTGTCAAGAGGTTGCGATCTCCCTATACGTTAAGTATACGTTTGAAGTCAATTTTAGTACAAGATATAAGGCACAAGTTTGGGTGGTTCTACTTCAACATCAAGTTGGTTATAGTTAGTTTTCTTCATCAGTGATCATTACATGGAGCTTACATTCGAGAGATGGTTAACATATGGGTTTCAGGGGAAGCTTATTGACTAAATGTTTAACCATCTACATGCATCAATCGAGGTGAAGGTTTTTGCTACTGCTAGTTGTTATTACTACTACTAGTTTTGATTTCTATTGTTTCAAGTACATTTATAGATGCGGAAAACTTAATGGTGGGCGACTTTGAAACATTGGAAAGATGAATTGGATGTGTAATATTGATTCGTGGTTGTGAAGATCAAGGTTGCTTACATTTGTCCCCTATTTGATGATGACAAAAAGGGGAAGAAGAATAGTTTGAAGATTGCAACTTGAAGATCCTTGATGATATGCATGGTTTAAGGGGAAGTCACATGTTTCATGACATACTAACTTCAGGGGAAGTTCATGCTTATTGGTTTTGTCATTATCAACTAGGGGAAGATTGTTGGGAATTACAATTAAGTTGATAAGACAAAACATGTGAAACATGAGGGACTTATGGAGACAAAGAGGAAAACTACAAAATATGGAGAAGGACTTGCTTGCAAAAGAAGATTTATATTTTAGTCCTTCGTAGTATTATTGTAACCCTAATTCTGTATTATATAAACAGAATACAGGGAATAGGTTTATGTGCGTCTTCCACAATGTAATATATAGAAAACGTGTGTGTGTGTGTCTAGGGCTGGAAACGCCTATACTTGTGTATACAGGTGTTTTATGGGAAACACCTAGGGTAGATTGATGTTAAGCCTCAACTATCTTTGATAGCTGTTAGGATGTAACCGTGCTACACTTGATCACATAGCATTGGGGCTTTGATGTATGTTAGAGTAGAGATGACGACGAGAAACCTTGTTAGCAATAATAATGATATGTTTGTTTATTCCGCTGCGTATCGTGTTCATTCATTATTATTGTGCAATCCCTAGATGAGGTCTAAACAACCTCGAGCTATAAACGATCTTATCACATACCATCTGCTTAGAAGTCTTGGGGGGCCTTTTTGCAATAGATTTTCTCTTCCTAAGTTCAATTAACTCAACTTCACCTTCTGACAAGTAATCTACAGACTTATCTGAGTATTCACTGTCATTATCACTAGAATCATTATCCATTGAGTATTGCCTTGTTTCTTCTACTTCACTTTCACTAGACACATGATCCATAACACTTAGGTTGACTTTTTCTTGAATCACAATACCCTTAACCTTTCTAACCACCAACTTTCTTTTCGGTACTTTACCTTCATCAATCATTATACCCTTACCCTTAGCTACTACCTTATTAACTTGTGCATCAGAATGCGCAGCAACCACTTCATCAACATTAACTTCTGGTGCATCATTAACTTGTGTTTCATCATTAACTTGTGGTGCATCATTAACTTGTGTTTCATCGTTAAATTGTGGTGCATCAGAATGATCAATGAGCATTTCATCAGTTACTTGTGTTTTAGTGACATGTTCTCTCCTAGCTGTTCTAGGCTTAAGTGGTGAATCATTAAGGTGTTGTGCTTCTTCCTCAGCCCATCCTATTAGTTCTTCCCATGACATATTCCCAGCATCCTTTTTCCTAATCCCATTAATCATAAGTTTAGATGTGGCATCATCACAAGATTCATCAAAACACAAGTTGGGAATGTAATAATCCTCCAACTTTTGAGGAATGTGTGCCAAATACATGTTAACTTTCCCATAAGTGTCAGCAAATCCATACATTGATTCCAATTTGACATCACCACCAATTATTTTCAGTCCAACTTCTAACTCACACTTTGGTAACTTAAAAAACATGGCATAAAAAGTTGTTTCAAGCTGCTCTTCTAAATACTTACGCAAACTATCATAGTCAAACATCTTATCTTTTTTGACCCTCATGTGATAAACAACGCCGTTTTCATACCTTAATGGTGAGAAGTAAAACACCCCATCAAAGTGCAAATCAACGAGGTAAACATCTGGAAGAATAGCCATCCTTTAACGAAAAAATGATAAAAATAATAAATATATATTAAATAATTAAAACCCTAAACACCATGCATATAAAAACACATATAAAATAACAAATTAGTGTAGGGGACCAAGAGAATATACAGTATGTTACCTTTTGCCCACATCAATTTAAGAAATAGCACTGTAATCGACAACGAATTTGTGGTATATTAAACTAGGGTTTGTGGGGTAAAAGGGGGTGAAAGCGAGATATCAGGTATTGTGTGGTTGGGATGTGGGGTATAAAAGGGGTATCAAAAACAAAGAAAAAAAATAAATAAATACAACTCGACACGCTGGCATGTTATGTGGCACAAAAAGACACGCTGGCAGCGACATGTAGGAAATAATACATACAATGACAAAAAATCAAAAGTTTTGTGTTACAATGAAAAAAAAATTAGTCGGCATCATACAATGGTAAAAAGTGACAAGTTCAATGTATTTTTTTTTTGTCATTTTCCCTATATTAAATACCAAACTTTTCTTACATACCAAGGGACTCATCCCCATCATCCATCTAAAAATATATCAATGGTTGAGATTAAAAGCATTTTAATATTTCACTTATGTTTTATAATTTAAATATCTCTTAAACCGTTAATCGTTAAGAGAAAATAATTACACCATCACGACGAGCATTTAATTATCTTTCTATAGACAGGCACTTTGATATACTTTCAACAAAAAAATCGTTTTTTTTCACGTTTTTTTTTTCATGGACGAAAAAATCATATATGATATTATATATCATATATGATCTGATAATTAAATGCTCGTCGTAACGGTATATATCAAAGTGCCTATCTATAGAAAGATAATTAAATGCTCGTCGTAACGGTATATATTTTTTCGCTTAACGATTAACGGTTTGAAATATATTAATATTTGGAAAAAAAGGATGAAAGTGGGTTTTTTAAATTGCTGGGATTAATCTCATCCATTAGATCAAATAAAGATAGATGGAAGATGGAGGGTGGAGATTAGTCCCTTAGTATGTAAAAAAAGTTTGGTACTCAAATGGACTCTTATATCAATATGAATAAGTGTTAGAGATTATTGGGCATAATAACTAGGGGTGGCAATCGAGTCGTGTTCGTATTAACCTATTCGGGTTCGCGTGTTGGCGAGTCAATATAACCTCTACCAAAACACGACCTATTTATTAATCGTGTCAAGAAACTCAACCCTAACCCGCACCTGCATAACACGTGTAACCCATTTTTGACCCGTTTAACCTATTTAAATAAATAAATCAGGTAGTTAATAAGGTTGGTGGTTTGTTAATTTAACTAGTTTAAATGCCAAAATGATATAAGGATTTAAAATATGATAAAAAGAACATACAAATAACTACACGACAATTTTATCAGTTATAAGCGTCAATTTCAATGATATATGAGGTATAATAATAATTCAATTATATTAAGTACATAACATAATACATTTAAATTACATTCAATTTTATATGAGGTATAATCATATGAATAAGTGTTAGGAGAAAAGTACAAATTTAGGACAAATCATTTTTTAGGCCCATTATGGTCAACTTTTAACTCAATATTCAAAATGGTCATGCACGACTACTCAACTCTGCAGCTCCATCCAAAACACGTCACGTGTCCATATGCTGTGGCCCACATTAACTTCCACAATTACTCAACCGCCGGCTACTTAACCGACGGCTGATTTGAGTTTCCTTTTCAGTAATCATACTGAGTACTTAAAAAATAATGCATTAATGAGATTATTTGAGTTTTGGTATGCTATTTACAGAAAACAGCAAAATACTCATTACAATGGAAAATAATTGAGAGACCTAATTTGTGTGCCTAAACTCATGCTTAAACATATGTGGCATGATCCTGATGGTTTCTGAAACAGTGGGTCCCGTGACTGCAACCATCAGGATGATGCCACATAGGTTTAGACATGAATTTAGGCACAACATTTAGGCATCCCAATCACTACTCAATTACAATATGAGAAATAAATTCCAAAGTACACAATTTCTATGCGTTAAATTTGTCACTTACAGTAAGATCATTTTGAATCTTTCAAGGCTAGACATAGATGTTCTCTAAAAATTAGTTTTGATCATTTTTCTAGTATTAAAAATAGTTCTCTACTCGGCAAGAATAATGACGTGGATATTGACTTTGTGTGAAAAACTAACTAAAAGATATTTTTGTACTTTCTTTCTTTCACAACGTGTTCTTTTTTCTTTCCCGATGTACTTTTGCACGTGGATAAATGTGAGTCGAGTGGCTGCCGATTAAGTAGCACAAGGTTGAGTAATTTTGGTAGTTTATGTGGGCCATTAAAAGTAACCAACTGTACTTGCATAAGGACACGTGTCACCTTATGGGTGAAGCTCCGGAGTTAAGTAATCGCGCATGATCATTTTACAGATTGAGTTAAAAGTTGACCATGGTGGGAACCTAAAAAAAGATTTTCTCCTAAATTTGTACTTACCTCTAAGTGTTAGAGATTATTGGGCATAATAACCAATTTTTAATCTCGAGTATCAAAACAAACAAAGTTTTTGTTATCTAAAGTAAAACTTAAAATCAAAATGTGTCAATCAAACGGGCTCTAAATATTTGCCAAAGCATATATGAGTGGGCTTATAAGATTATATAAGGAAATTTT
Source organism: Artemisia argyi (assembly GCA_030686995.1). Classification (NCBI taxonomy): domain Eukaryota; kingdom Viridiplantae; phylum Streptophyta; class Magnoliopsida; order Asterales; family Asteraceae; genus Artemisia; species Artemisia argyi. Next base: position 18,653 of record JARVZY010009379.1, read on the forward strand.
GATAAGCCCAAAATTTATCGCTTATATGTGGAAAGGTAGACTTATATAACAATATTATATAAAAAGACAGTGTTGCAAAACAAAGTCTACAAGGTCGATTAATCACCGTCTAGGCGCTACAGAGCCACCAACCTTGCCAATTTATGTAACTTGGTCTAACAAATAGGTCAATCACGGTCAACGGCGGTTAATGGTGGTCAAACTTGCCGAAAACCTACAAATCTTGCCGGAAGTACCCAAAACTCGCCGTAAACTTATTTGATCACTTATAGTAACCGTTTAAATCTTTTACATGTTGTTTTTTAGAAAAAATCTTTCCCAAAATACATAAGACTCGCCGAAAATACCCAAAAGTTTTCGAAAATACCCAAAATTTGCGAGAAATGCTAATCCGATTAATCACCGATCAATCCCACCTATACCGATTACATGCTACAAGGTGGTCGACCGCTTCACTACCGATTCACGATTTTTGCAACCTTGCAAAAAGACTTTTTTAATCTCATTTAATAACTACTTTAATACTCGTGTACTTTTTTTTTGTCATTTTACCTTAGGGATGAGCATTTCGACCTGAATCCTGGAACCGAACCGATACCGTACCGAAACGGTACCGTTCCCGATATACGGTACGGTACCGGGACTACGAAATAAGGTGAAAAAAATTGAGGACCACTAATTCGGTACGGGACTGGTACCAAATCGGGAAATTCCCGAATAAAAACGGGAAAAACCCGATTTCCCGGTACCAGTACCGATACCGGTATCCAAATCCCGTTTGGTACGGTACCGGTACCACTATTTATGCTCGAAAAAAAATCGGTACCACTAATTCGGTACGGGACCGGTACCGTGCCCATCCCTATTTTACCTTATTAATTATGATAAGTTAAGTCAAATATTTAACAAGGGCTTGTTAGCTCATGATACATATAAGCGATAAGCCACTTATCTATACTATTTATAAAGCATATTACATCTTCTCTCATATTTAATTTTTACATATGTATAATTAATACGCCCCATCACCAATTAATACAAGTTATAAATCATAATTTACAAGTACTTAAAGCACAAATAAAACTTAAAAAACTACTTTAACATATACAATTAATATACAATTTAATTCACCTATTCACCAAAATATACAACTATTAAACCACAATATACAATCTAATCAAGCTATTTGGTACAACTCTATTATTATTTACTTCATACTTAAAATAATTGAATCGACATGGACTAAATTAATACTATGGAAAACAAGATTACATCAGCAAAAAATATAAGTTTGAAGTTTTATCCTGTATCATATTAAAATGATATCGACATCATATGTACTTTTTTTTTATCTTGAATAATAACGAACAAACAAGACAAAAAGATAGTAAAGTAAATATCTATGAAGACATGAGAGGATTGAATTTTACACAAAAATATTTAATCATCAACAAAATACTTTCATGCACTAAAAAAACTTTAAAGCTCTCGGTACCCCACGCCAAGAGTGGCGTTTTCCCCACAAACGCAACGCGACGGCACGAGCTCCACACCGTGGTTCGCGTTTTCGAGTCACGCGCCGTCATGACCAGCCAAAATGGTCCCGGAAAACGCAACCATACGGCGCAACATGCACACCAAGGCTCACTTTTTCCCGTCAAATGGTCCGTTTTCACTTTTTTTTCTTCATTTTGTCGGAGTGTTATGCGTGGCTGTATGTTTTCAATGAAGTGACAAGAAAAAGGAGTAACTTCGTGTGAAGAAGAAAGAATTGATTGTGTGACTATAATTATTTTTTCATTTTTTAAGGTTGAAATGGAAGAAGTGAATATGATTATTTGATGGGTGCTGCGTTTTTTGAGATAAAAGGTAGGAAAGAGGTGTATTTTTTGTGATAAATACTAGGGTTAAGGATTAGTAGTAATGGGCTCATGTATTGGATTATGGTTAAGTGGACTGGGCTTAGCCGAAAAATTGGTGAATTATAATGGGTTGTTTGTGAGGTTGAAAATTTGATTTGAGTTAATGAAATTTTAATGAAATCTTTTTTAGTTAAATGTATTTTTAATGTATATTTTTTTATTAACAAAATTTTTAATTTTAGTTAAACATGTTTTATTTAAATAAATGAAAAAAAAATCTATTATATGTATATGTTGGGTCCAGGGGTGCACGACGGCACCACAATCTGGTATTGTAAGAAGGAGGGTGTTTTTGGTGTTGTGGTGGATTTTGATGTTATGAGAAAAGGTGTTGATGTGGCAGCACTTTTCACATAACACCAACAGGACGGCACGATTGTGCCCAATGCTCTTAGAAGAGATAATATTAACTATTATAATTTATGCTTGAAGCATAAAAACAATGACAAGAAATACTTGAATCTAAAGAAGAGGAAAAAATATGATTAAGAGAATGGATGAAGTGTCGTATGAGCATAATTTAAAAAAAGAGAGGCTGCGTAAATGACCAAACAAAAACCCTAATATTTAAGTATAAATGAGTTTATTTTCAAAGCCTAATAAGTCTATGTATTTTTTTTTTTGTTTATTTATACAAGCCCATTAGTGAAAATCAAATATGTGTTAATAGTCGTGCATTAGAATCAAATCGATACACTATACGGTAACTAATAAGATACTCATACTAAATATCTAAATGTAAATGCAAAAATTATACAATTATTAATACGAAATTATCCACAAAAGAATTTGAAAAGTAAATAAAATTTATATACTAGAAGTCTAGAACTATTTTTTACTTTAAAATTGTAACTTTTACATATATAGCTTATATAGAAACCATCTTTTGAATCTTGGAGGTAACATGTTAAACGCATCAAAAAGTTTTATGTTATAAATGATATGCATAAGTACGTGATCACACAACCATTTAGTTATTTGCAACTACCCGTTAATGTGGACCACTACGATCTCCTACATCGTCAAGCAACCAATATCCGCCAATTTATCACCGCAACAATGTGTTGACAATCACATATCTTTTTAACTACTTGCAATTATACTACTGTCTTAATTAAAATTATTGTTATATGTATAGTAATTATTAAAAAAAAAGTATGGACGAATAACATCACATTGCCCAAAGATATAGTCACAGGGTACCCGCCGCCGCATCGCACGGGTACCCTGCTAATAAAACATAAGTATAAACCCAATTTATAAGCTTAGCCAAACACCCCCTACAAGAATAAGGTGTGATGACAACTTTAACATCAAAAAGTGCAGCCACGTCATCAACATCCCTACTCTTAACACCAACACTCAAAAACTTCATTCACAAATAACATTCATAACAACACATTTTTGAGACCCAATATTTTATTTTATTTTCCAATTTACAAACAAACTAAAATTTCCTTAATTTAAATAAAATTACAATACTAAAAATAAAATAAAAAACATACAAAACTAAAAAACATATGGAAAAAAATAGCTAACTAACTAAAAAAACGAAGCTAAAACAATCCGAAACTAATTATGTTGTTGTCGTTGATATTTTTTCAGTATCTCATCTTTTTGCATTCCGATGAGGAAGGCTCAGTCTGGTGGCAAATTGGGGTCAGTCGAAGTATTGAGAAACCTCAATTCTTTCATTTTTAGTATGCCCCCATCTTTCTTCCTCGATGCCTTGTATGCGTCACGCGGCTTCCCATTTGATTCGAAACACATTTTACATAAAATCACCAAATTCAAATGCCCCACTTCTTACGTTGCTCGACGAGGATTTAGATTTGGTTTTTTTAGACATGTGGTTTGTTGTGGGACGAGGTCTTACGTCAGCTCCGAATAGCTCCCCGCGTCCGCTGAGATCAGCCGGATCAACAAGAGTGGGTACGTCTCATTTGGAGTGTTTTTTTTTCAAAATATCCCACGCATCTTCTTGAGCAAACATTTGTCCCCCTTTAACCTCTTGAAGATATGCTTCCTAACACGATTCATAAAATCAAGCTCGTTTTCCCTACTGAGCACCCGAACATTGGAAACGTTTAAAGATTGAGTTGAACTTTAGGCAATTATGGTTCAACGTATGCCACTTACTCATCAATATGTCCTTGTTACATTTTTGGAAATTACTTTTTTTGAACTCGTAGAGAACTTTGTACCAAAACGAATTGTTGTTTTGGTCAGCTCCGACTTTGTTATTCTCGAAAATGGCAACGTAACACGAGGCTAAAAATGTTTCTTCTGACTTTATCCAACGAGAGGTACAATTTAAGGTCTCAGTTTCGGTTTGGGGTTCATTTTGGGTTGTGGGTTTCGGGTCTTTTGTTCATTTTGTTATACATTTTCCTTTTCTTTGAACTTTTGGGGTTTCGGTTCAGTTGTGGTTGTGATGTTTGTGCCATGTGTGGTGGTGAATTTTGTTGTAGATTTTGGATTTGTTGGTTAAGCATTTGTTGTTGATGTTGATAATATTGTTGTTGATGATAAGTTGTTTGGGTGTGTAGGGCGGCATTTGGTATTGGCTACCGAACCCGGGAAAGTGAGAATGTGATGATATTGATTGTGCATATTAAGGTGTCGGAGGGTTTAACAAAGATGACGAACCATCATCTTCCTTGTTCGATGATTGTATATCTTGTATGCTTGGGATTGAGTTGAATAGCCGACAAAAATGCCAAAATCACCTTTTGCTTTGAGTTTTCCCAAATCTTCACGATTGTTTAATGGATAGCACAATGAACCAAATTCATGAAGATACTTAAGTTCTTGTTTTTTGTAATAGATAAACTCATAAGGTGTTCTGTTGAAGCGGGGATGTATCAGGGATCGGTTATGGGTGTAACATGATGTTGCGACTGCTTCTGCCAGAGAAATAATGAAGTGGATGAATAAATCAACAGGGTTTGTGCAGCTTCTACCGACGTATGGTTTCTTCATTCTACTTCACTAGTATGTTGAGGAGTTCTTGTAGTTGAGGTTTGATGAGTAATTTCAACATCTACAAAGTAAGCCCGTAACACTTGGTTGGTGAACTCGATTCCATTAACTGTGCATGCAATTCGAAGTAGCCTGTAGAGCAACTTGGATTCTTTTCAGAAATGTTACAAGTAGACCTGGAGTTTTATCCTTAGAATGAAGGAAATGAACCCATGTGTATCGTGAAAAGTCATCTACTATCACCAATATGTACTTCTTCCCATTGATACTTTCAACACGCATAGGCCCGCATAAGTTCATATGCAATATATGTAACTTATCTTCTAAACTAGGCACAAGTTTTGGCTTAAACATTGCCTTGTTACATTTTCCCAACTCACATGCCGAACATAAATGATCTTTGTGGTACTTTGCTTTTGATGGTATCAAAGTTTCTTGATGGTATCGAAGTTTAGATGTGAAAGACGACGATGCCACAACCAAGACTTTGCTTTTGCTGCACTGGACATGAGACACAATGGTGATGAAGAGACCATGTCTTGATAAGAGATGGTGTACAAAGTCGAGTTACGAGACCCCTTAAGTAGATCTTTTCCTTCTAAATTCCGTACAAAACAAGTGGCTTTCCTAAACACAACTTCAAAGTCTGCATCAGATAATTAGCCCACCGAAAACAGGTTGTGTCCTAGTCCATCGACGTAGTAAATTCTTGTTATATAATATTCCCATGCTTTAAATCACCGTACCCTATAATAGCCGCGAAATGATCATTCCTGAACTGAACAGTTCCCATCAAATTCTCGATGAAATTGATGAGAAGCTTTCAATTCCTGGTCATATGTGTGGAACAACCTGAGTCGGCGATCCAAAGACAAATTTTGATAACTTTCCAAAGAGAGAAGTAGAACTTGGAAACCTTGTTGATTCTAGTTCTTGATTGTTAGTTTTGACATCATGTACAGATACATCAGTATCTTTAGCCTCAATAATTCTATCGGTTGGTTTCCACCTATAACTAGGTTTTGGAATCCACTTAGAGCTAGGTTTTGGTTTGCTTTGAATTGTCATAGGTTTGGCATTGAGTTCAGCATTGGGTAATTAAACATGCATTGCTTACAAATAGCACAAATGAAAGTAACATGTCAATACATCATAGCACGTTCAACATCTTTCTTACAAGCATTTGACACATGTTTCTTATTTGAAAAACATGAAAAAAAAATTCTAGGGTGTTCTTCAACTTTCTCTTTATTCAATCAATCATTACTAGATGCAGGTGAGACCCTATTGTTCCTTATATTGCCTCTAAGATTTGGTCTTCTATTCCTAGTCTTGCTTCTTAGTCCTGTAGATGGAAACACGCGTTTGTTAGGATTCTTTTTCTCATCATGTTGTGTCAATTGTGATTATGATGATTCTGGCCTATCATTTGGTTTTAGTGATGAGTGAGGCATAGTTTAGTAGTTCCTAGAAGGCATAGATTGAACTAACTTATCATTTTGTGAAGATTTGTTTGGATCATTTTTCTTTTCTGTTCTAGAGTCAATCTTATACATTCCAGGGGCTATCACATTACTATTATTAACCACAACAGATAAATATAATGAGACAATGCAATGAGTAAAATTGGGGCTATGAATTCACTGTAAAGCAACAAGATAAATATAATGAGACAATGCAACGAGAAGCCGAGAATTATTCTAGGAGCAACCTAAAAATAATATGTTGCATCTTAGATTAAGAATAATGACATGAATATGCAAGTGAGTTTTAGAAAGTTTTTATATCGGTTATACCATTGTACTAAGTGTTTATAAGGTTTATAAAACAATTTGGACAAGTTTTATGACGAATTTGTTAAGTTTAATAAACCAAGACATAAATGCAGTTTAGTTTTAAAGTAGTTACCCGAGCTTATAAACTCTATTTCTCCTAAACCGTAAAGAGTTATGATTTGGTTTTTACATCCATGAAAAGGTATTTGAGTGTATTTATCATATTTGTAGGTCCTAATGTCTTAAAAATTACAAAACTAGTGTCAAAATTACCAAAATACCCTAGTGTATCAAAGTTGTTTATTTTCATAATACAACAGTATCATGAAAACGGCTCTATTTTACAAACTACAACTCTGTTTGATTCTATTCAAGTGGCCACGTTTAATTTAAAGGTTCTAATACATTTTCTATTTGAACACCAACAGTGGGTTATGTACAACTTTTAAGAGGTTTTGGCCATTGAAATATAGTTACCAAATTTGGCATAGTTTTGCCATTTATTTTCTATTTAAATCATCGTGTGAAGTTACGGAATGAACCACCAAAAAATCGAAGCTAAGAGATAGATCTATAACCCTATATTTTTGTCCAAGTCATGATTTTTACAGATTGTGTCGTTTTGGTCACTGATCAAATCTGTCTCAAATAGTTGTGATCAAAACATTGTTTTCTAAAGTTTTTCACCATGTACAATGTATAAATCTTTCAAAAAAGTGTATAACATGTATAATATGTGTAGATCTTATATGATAGTACAGAAATAACTATGTGGTGATTCCTTACAAAGGAGAAAAGATGTTGGGATCAATTACGAACAACACCATGAATCACCACTTGATCTACAACCCCATGAATCAAGAACCTAAAATCTAATAACCCTTGCAAAATACTTGATGAACTTAACCCTTAACCAAAGAAAATGATGAGATTCGATTGATGTTTGTAGTGAAAATGAACCAAGAACTAAACTAGGAACAACAAGTCTTCAATCTAGCATGAATGAACAAGATCAAAACTAAATTTTGATTGTGATTAGGGGTGTTTGTTTGGTTCATTGTAAACAAGAGATGGAGAGGGAAGAGAGCATTTGTGTGTTATTATTTTGTACAAATAAGGATGAGATGAGTAGTGATGGTCTTGGTGGGTGGTTACACGCAAAGTTTACTAGACGAGTGTACATAGTGTAATATCCACAAGACAAGTGTTATAACACTTGTTATATGGGACGCCACATATGAGGGAGGGGAGATAGTGGTGTATTTTGTGTAGTTTATAGGTTATATTGTGTAGTTTGATCCTGATAATTGAAACTGTAAAGTTTTTAAAAAGTGAAACATAAATGTGCAAAGTTTTGATAAAAATGAAAAAGTAAAACACATATAAAATATGTTATTAAGGTAATTAATATGTTTAAAGCATGTAGAGTGAGCGTAGTCTAATGTCAGATTAAGTTTAAAATACTTAAAACGTAAGTAGGAACGCATAAAACGTAAGTGTTGGGACAACATTAGTTAGATCACCTTATTTTTTATGATGACAAATAAACCTTCGAAACACATAAAATCACAAAACGTTAGCCAAGTTTCTCCCAACCCATAACTGGGCCTGGCGCACTGCCAGCTCTCCGACGCGCCAGCAGCATGTCAGCCTTCTGTTAAGGTTCGGGACGCAATTTGAAAGTCGGCTTTCCCCTTACCTGAAAAATGTGAATCTTTTAATGCAGGTAAGAATATGTTATGTGCTTCATTGGGAACACTCGAAACGAGTTTTAGAATCAGAGGGATCCAAATTTACAACCTCCAGTTTTTGGCAAAATGACAACTCAAGTATTTTGATAAATGTTAGGAATACAATTATTCCTATAGAAGACTCGGTCACCTAATTGATGTAATAGCATTTAAGATAGCTCGTAGTTAGTCAATTAGATATTAGTTTAGTTTAAGTAACATTGTGGAAGAAGGACGGTTCTTTACCCACTGTATGCCTGATCCACAGCCCGGGTGTGGGCGTTTTTATTTCTTTGTATAAATACCCCTCTCCCACCAAGGGAGAGGGTTGGACCTTTCATTAGTTGCAATCTAATATTCTCTTATTTTCTCTCATCCTCCA
>JARVZY010009381.1:0-27463 GCA_030686995.1 Artemisia argyi
GTCAATGGAAAAGATGATGTATCAAAGAGATCGAGAAAACAAGTAGAAATGACAGCCAGAAAGAAACTTTGAGTTGGAAACAGTGATACATTAACTAGAGCATGATGGATCGTGATATATGATAATCAAAGTCTATGATCCATGTGAAAAGTTTTTTATTAAGACAGTTATTGCAAGTTGACATTTATTTTTATTTTTTTATTATTATTATTATTTTTTTAGAATATTATAGGAGTTTGATTTAAGAGTGATCATTGTTTAAATGAAAATTCTTAGTTGGCATGTTATAAACAAATGTAAGTTTACACGCAATTTTAGCTGACTTTGTTTTTTATTTGGTAATCGCAGTAGTTGTCTATACGAGTGAATAACCAATTAGAATGTACTTTAAAACTTGAATCATACCAATCAGTCACCAAATACTACGTAATAATCTTTTTTGAAAGAGTCTCTTATTACTATTATGATTAACGAAAAAACCAAGCCAATACCCAAGGGTTCACTAACCAGATTTGAGCATATGCGGAGTGATCAACCGCACAGGGCCTCCAAATTTATAGGGGCCCCATGATTTTAGCCATGAGTATTTGTTTCGAACTTTAGTATGAAACTGTTAGGAGTGTACTCTAAAACTAAAGTTATTTGGGTTCCTAATGATGCCATTCTCCTATCCTGCCTTGGTCATTGTGGTTGCAGGTTGAATGATCTTGGTGGGAAGGGATAATGGAAATGTAGTTAGATGGTATTTGGTGCTTTAAAGGTGAATTGAAAAAGCTGCAGTATGGTTGCAAACTGGAGATAGTTTGACTGCAGGCTATTGTGTGGTTTCATGGCTGTTTAACCCTCACGAGTTACCAGAGATAGTATTGTGTGTATTAGCTTCAAGTGTCTTTGTATTGTTCTCAGTTGTGTATTGAGCATGAGTATAGGCATGTCTATTACTCAGTATCATTGATGTATAGTTTCATTGTGTTTAATAAAATGTATTCACCTTTGCACCCAAAAAAAAGAGAACTAAAGTTATTTTGATTAAAAAATGTTAGAAGAAATGGGTTGATTTAAGTGATTTCAGAACTCATAAGTACTTCCAAATGCATCCTTTTATATTTCATATGGGAATCAAATAAAAAAAGAACCATGGAAAGCAGCCCAAGACAAATTTATGGAACCGAGGATTAAACTATGAACTTGTATGGAGATCTACAATATGGACTGGTTCTTTTGAAAAATTTTAAACAGTCAATAAACTAATATACCCTTGTTTATTGGAGTAGAAAACTTAGACAGCTTAGACAACCATTGGTCCCTATTAGTCCGAAACCATAGCCAAACCTTCTTCAATGGGGTTTTATCTCTAAGGGAGGATAAAATTAAATAAATATTAGCTATCAAGTTAGGCATGTCTATTACTCAGTATCATTGATGTATAGTTTCATTGTGTTTAATAAAATGTATTCACCTTTGCACCCAAAAAAAAGAGAGCTAAAGTTATTTTGATTAAAAAATGTTAGAAGAAATGGGTTGATTTAAGTGATTTCAGAACTCATAAGTACTTCCAAATGCATCCTTTTATATTTCATATGGGAATCAAAATAAAAAAAGAAAACCATGGAAAGCAGCCCAAGACAAATTTATGGAACCGAGGATTAAACTATGAACTTGTATGGAGATCTACAATATGGACTGGTTCTTTTGAAAATTTTTAAACAGTCAATAAACAAATATACCCTTGTTTATTGGAGTAGAAAACTTAGACAGCTTAGACAACCATTGGCCCCTAATAGTCCGGAAACCCATAGCCAAACCTTTAATGGGGTTGATTTTATTATGTTTTATCTCTAAGGGAGGATAAAATTAAATAAATATTAGCTATCAAGTTTTATCAGAAGTATGTTAATCTGGCAGGCATATTTATGATAAATATGATATTTAGAGATCAAACACAGCTGTGATATCATGCTTGTATATACAAGCGGTCAACTGTAACAAATTTAAAACTCCAAAAACATAATTATACAATTCATAGCATTGACTGATAGTTTAAAACAAAGGACATACATCCAGTTAAAAGTTCAAAATAAGTACTCAAACCAGACTTACAATCACTCTTTACGAGTCTTCATAGCTTGAAAGTTACTTATAATATCATCGTTGCTAACCTTGAAGAACACGTTTCTGGCTATATAAGTAACCAAACCGTCATTAAACAATTGATTAGCTTTATTATTCTTTAGATCCTTTTCAACAAACTCCATTCTTTTAAAACCTCTTTCAACAGTAGCAGTCGCAACCGGAAGGATCAACACCAACTTGATAAGTAGATAGACGTAACTAACATTTCATGTTTTTTCACCTCCACGAGCTTCTTAGAAAGCTCTTTTATATCCTTCAAACCCTCAAATCATTTTATCTTTTTCATATCAGAAATGTAGTTGTTGAGTTGATCCACAACTTGTAAACTCGTTTGGATAAGATTTTGTGAGTTTGAGCAGCTTTTCCTTATCAAAAGAAGATAAGTCATCAATAGGACCCAAACTACCCATACAATCAAGTAACTCTGTATTTGTTTCATCAAATAGTTCGTTGAGTTCTTGAAGTTGTAGACCGATGATTGCAGAAAATACTTTAACTTGAAAGTAACTCTATATTTTGACCACTTGATTACTTCAGCATGATCACATGGCAATATTTTTTTCCCAATCAGTGTCCAAATCCATGTCTGGTTGCATATCCACCTTATTTTCATCTTTTCCCTATAAAAAAAATAAAAAATAAATAAAAAAATAAATAAAAAATAAAAAATAAAAAAAGAAAACCAAAATTGGAATACAGTTTATTATTGTTGCAGTACTAATTTCAATTCAACCGGATTGAAAAAGATGCATGCTTGAGAACGAACACATATATATATATTTTGAACTTACATGCTCCACAGGTACGAATTCAATGCCTACAAGAAATAAATCACACTTTTTATCATTGCCGTGAACATGAAAATGATCAGTGTGTAACCGGCCCACGATTTCAAAGCTAAAATCATGTTCTTTTTGGTAGCTAGTAAATTGGTATAATTCCGTGACTAGCCAACCATCTCTCCTCTGTTACACATGATGTCCAGTATTTTGTCTCTTCTTGCAATTTGTATTTCAGGGGTACGTGTGATGAAATAGAGTAAAATGCTGTATGTGACATTTGTTGATAAGAACCGAGGGTTTGCTACCATGTTGTGGGAGGAGCTCATCGAGATAAGCGGAAAACCTTTACTACAGCACAAATCGTAATGACATCTAATTTCGCTATCCATAATTCACTAGAGAAAGATACTTTTTCAAACTCAAAGTTATTTTTTATATTAAAAATTTTTGAAACATGTAACCAAAATACATAAATCATATGGTAATCACACTATTAGGATACTAAGAAAACAGTAATAGCTGAAACTGACTTATAGAATAGTCCAGTGTGAATGTGGCATGGTTTAAATCCTCTATATCTCAGAGGCACACAGTTATATCCGCTTATCAATTCACAATAGTCCAGTGGTTCCAATTCTTATGTTTGTTTGACAAATTGTCTTGTGTTAAAAATATTTGATGTTTTTTTAGCAAACATGAATTGATTTAAAAAGTATACAAGGATTAGTTGCAACACTACTTGTATGCTTCTAGTTAATTATTGCTTATGAAAATTAACATCCAAACACCCATCATATACTAATAAACATTCATTCTCATATTTGACAACCTTTAATCAATCACAATCCAGATTACCCATATAAAATATCGTTACTAGCTAGGAAGAAGAATGAATAAAAAATATATTCAAATATGATGAAAAAAGCTTCTCTCAATTCCAATGCAGTCTCTACCATCGTTCTTGTAGATACTCGACCGTCCTAGTTCAATCCACATAGCACCAGTCCTTCAGAAGCTATATTTTAAGAAGACAAAGTAATTTCATCAAAGTACCCACTGAGAGTGCGTTGTTTTATATCAAATTGATTCTTCATATCAACTACCAACTTATTCACGACTGTCTTGGATTTTGCAGACAATCTAGAAAAACGTGCTTGCATCTCAACCCTTTTTGATGCAATTACCTTTGTGAGTAGTAATTTTATATTTTGCAGTATGCAGAATATCTCTTCAGTATCAATCCCTAACGAAATCTTCATTTTGAAATCTTCACGACAGGTATCAGCAAGTGTCTTCTTCCACTCCAAATTAGCCCTTTTAGTCTTGGTATAAGCTTCCTTTTCCTCTAGAATCTTCCATAAATCTGCCATAAGGCGGTGTGCCACTTTGGTGATTTTTATAGCTCTAGCCTCCTCATGTGAGACCATTGTAAAGGTCGCATTTGAAGAACTGCCAAGCAAATAATTTGTAACTTCAGCAGACAATTTTATTTCCATTGCTTCTTGCTCCTCATCCGTTGCTTCTTGCTCCTCATCCAGTTGACTTTGAAAAATCTCTAAACTACTCTTTAATTTATAAGTCCTAGAACACCTTAACGGCCAAGTCTTTAAACCCTGTAACGGATAAATCTTTAAACTCTTTAAGCTAGGAAACGGGGAAGGTTGATGTGAGACAACTTCTTCCGAGGTAGAAAGAAGCTCGGCAATCTCCAAGCTAAGTGCAAGAGATTTGACACTGTGGAGATGTTTAAATAGATCACGGATTCTATGAACATTTGTCTTTTGTGGAGAAGATATGCAGAGATCCACCTTCTCCACAGAAGGAAATCCATCCAAGGATAACTTAGGAAAATGAAAACCTTTAATGCGTAAGTAGGTAAGGTCACGTGCAGAAATAGTAAGCCCCCCTAACAATTTATTAGTAGCTCCTCCATTATAGTACTCCCACTCCTTCCCAGGAGGTGTGTCGACAAATATAAAGTTCTTCAGTTCAGGTGTGTCCACAAGTACAAATCCCGCACACCAATCTACTTTTTTAAGCGTGAGACTAAGAAGTTGGGAATTAATTATAGTAAAACCAACATTGGAACATGGAGTAAAACCATCTGAGTCTCCACATTCAGACACATAACATCGCTCTAAGGTAAGATTCTTCAAGTTGTGACACATGGCTAAAATAGAACTGGAGTTATTTAATGAGACATCGTGGAGATGTAATGTAGTTAAAGCTGGGGTATCCCAAGGGGAATGGAAACGACTATCAATAATGGTGCCAATCATTGTCAGTTGTTGGATATTGTGAGAGAATGCATACTCGACAATTCTCTTGACAGACAATTCATGATCAACGTCTTTAACACGAGCAAGGTTCAGGCTGACAGAAGGTACGTCTCCAGAGAGAACATTGTTAACAAATTCATGATAGGGTGATGAGGATTCATATGATTTATATAATTCGCGGCCAGAGAGAACATTGTTAACAAATTCATGATAGCGTGATGAGGATTCATATGATTTATATAATTCGCTTCTTGCAAAATTGAGACTGGGCACTGAAGTCCAAAGAAACCTCCATCTAGATGACAAAACACTTAATCTAACAGAATATACGATGTCTACATACGAGAGGATTTTATAAATAAGTGTATCTTCCAAACTGCTTAGTCTGTCAACTTCTGCATCCATTCTCTTCCCACTATTGACCTGGCTTGAGTACTCAAAAGTGATCTTGACGATTATAAAATCTTCAGCGTGATTATATTCGTCACCTATCGAGACGTAGGGTTTTTGGGATTGCGAATGTGAATCAAAACAATATATATAGGCCCTTACGAAAACCGACACAAAAATAAGGTAAACGTTTGAATATTTTGGCCCAAATAATAACGCATTCAGGCCCAACAAAATTTGAATTCTAGAACAGCTTTCTTACGTGATAGATAACAAAGACAATTTTCTCATCACTTTTTTCAGCCAAGTCATTCTTTGAAGTTTGAATTGCACAAAAGGGGAGTTTGTTTTTAAAAAGGGTTTGTTTTAAAACATTCTTTGCAAATATGGGTTGATTTTAATTATCAAAAATATAAGAAATTATCAAACGTATATGCGTGTAGTCATTAATAACAATTAAATTCTCCACGCTTTTTGCAAGTATAGAAAAGCTAGGTGTTATAATTAATTTTCACACTTTGGAATGTGAAGAAATTTTAGATTTCTAAACACTTTTAAGTGTGAAATTATTATTTTATTTATACAATTATATGTGTGAAAAATATATTATTTTACAATTTTTTTCACACTTATTAATTTAACCATATTTTTACATATTATTAAGTGTTAATAAACATATAAAATTTTACACATTTTTTTTATGTGTGAGAATAAAATTATGTAAACTGGATTTTTTTTTTTTGTAGTGAGTAATATTTTTATTAATAATTATGTCCGGATCATTTGCAAAGTGAGAAATATTAAAAAGTCTAAAAAGTTATTATATCTCTCCATTTCTTATCGAGATCTTCACTTCTTTTATCTCTCCTTCGTTTTCTCCCAACACCATATCAATATCACACACTAAAACAAAACCAAACAAATCCACCACCATCAACAACACCATCATCTTTGAATACCTAGGGAAATGCCATTATAATACCAACCACCCTCACCACAACTTCGATCACCGTACCACACGTCACCACAACAGTTGGATTTAAGATCTGAATGAAAAACTAAACTTTTCATACTGAGCTAAATCACCAAGCTGGCGAAGAACACCAATTAGTCCCACCATAGCAACGCCTTCAAACAAAGCTTCAGGATCATCTTTATCTACTGATTTATACAACTCCAAATGAGCTAAGTTGAACCCGTTCCGTATTTGGTACGTGCTAAAAGTTGATTTTTAATCAGTTAAGTTAAGGTTACATTAATTTAAGACATGAATTGAATGAATTTGGTGTTGATTTTTAGACAGAGAAAGTGGGGTATTTTTTAGAGAGAAAAAGTTGTGGGTGGAGGTGATGGATGTAAATGTGACAAAGTGGATAATCAAAAGCTTGGTGTTTACACACCACCAAAATAGGATCCACACGCCATTAAAAATATATATAATTTTATTTTTTATAAAATTGCGAAATAAAGAAATTGAACGTAATGTATAATTTTGATAAGTCAAAAGTATTAAAATACAAAAAATACGGAGCAAAATACCATAAAATCTGTCTTTTTTCTGTTGATAAATTTGGTCTTGGCTTTTTTTTTCTTCGACCATGGTTTCCAACCTTTTGATCTTATTTTTTACAAAATATTAGAATTAAAGACGACGAACTTTAAGGATGTTCACAAATACAAAATATTAGAATTAAAGACGACGAACTCTAAGGATGTTCACAAATCGGGTAATACTTATAGAGTTACAATAATCAAATTCAAGATCGAACTAAATCGAATTGAATTTGTACCCAAACCGAACTGAATTAATATTCGGTTTCGGTTTGGATATGATTTTGGCAAAATGAAAACCGGACCGAACCGGAAACTGAAATCACGTAAAAATATATATTTTTTATATACGGGAAAATTATGAAACTAGACCGGTCGCCCCATGGCACTTCACTTTCTACCCAACTTTTTTTCAAAAGTTGAAAGGGCGACTTGTCAACTTGTACAATTTCAACCATAAATCGACAAGTGTTCAAGTACTCAAAATTGAAATGACTAACATACCCTTTTTACTAAATCTTATTACAAAATATCCATTTGTACTAACACCACCATCCCTTCACTTCGTCATCTCACACCCATAAAGAATAACACATCTCCACCATTTCTCTCTCTATCAAACCCAGCCACGGCCACCATCGCCCGTCACTGCCACCATAGCTACCACCTGACGCCGTCACTACAGCCTCCACCATCACCACAGTTAACTCACACACATACTAACCTTTATCATCTTCATCTTCATCTTCATCTTAAATCCCAAAAACCAACAACTCTAGTAAATATTTTTAACCCCATAACAAATACCAAAAATCAAAAATAACAACTAAACTAATTTACAACATAATTCAAAATTAGGGACAAAAACAGATATCTACCACAAATTCGGTGACGGCCACCATCACCACTACAAGATCACTACCGTAGTCATCCCTCTCCCTTTTTCTTATCAAGGGCTTACCTCCACAATGGTCGTGGATTTTGATGATTGTAATCACGGTTTATTGGGTATTGATAATCACTGTTGCTGAAGCCGTGGTTGTTGACTCTGGGAGGATACTAGTGGTTGTTGTCGGCGAGGGTGTAACAGGTGGTGATAGGATATGACAGTGTAGTTTTTGGTTGTTTTTAGATCGATTTAAGGACACGTTTTGCTTGAATGATTGATGTAAAAGTGATGATTTTTGAGTAGATATGATTTGTGATATTTTTATTTTTTTTGGTAGATCGCGAGTTTTTTTTAGATAAAGGTGAGTATTTTTGTGATGAATCTATGATGTTTATGATGGTAATAGAGGTGAGTTTTGTTTATATAGAGATCTGGGTTTTGATTATTTTTTAGGGTGTGTAGATCAATTTTGATGAATCTGTAAATGGTGCCACCGAAATATTGGTATATCACCAGAAATTTGATTTTGTAAAAAGGTTTGGAACAGAGGGGTATTTTAGTAAATAGACAATAGTTACCCAAAACGAGAGTCACCCATGGTTTATTTTCAACTTTTGGGAAAAAAAAGTTCGGTAGAAAATGAAGTGTCGCGACGCGATTGGTCTACTTTGAGAGTTTTCCGTTTATATATTTATATAAAGACAAAAATACACCGCTTGTCCCTAAATTTTCCCAAAAGTGTCGCATGGACCCCAAACTCGGGAAAATCGTCGTCATGCGTCAAAAACATGGGTTTTTTAGGCCGAATGCGTCCCTTGACCAGTTTGGTCTTGGTCAACGCAAAATTTTAGTTAGATACGCAAAGGTATAATAGGCAACTCACTTTTATGACCACACTTTAGTTAATCAACCCAAGAGTGATAGTTTAGGGAAGTCAAACCAATAGAGGTTACAATTTGTGCCATTTGCTAAAAAGGTTTGACTCAGGGAAGTCATTACGGGGCATAAACAATACAAGATTGTCAATAAAGGGGTGTTTGATCTTGCTGATAGAAAATTATAGCCACTGTGTTTGTTTTTCCTTATATGATGGGGTGTAATAGGTTTGCCAATAGAAACAGTACATAAAATGGGTGTTTGGTATGTGTTATTCGCTTGTTCCCTACCACTGTCAACACTAATACCATACAATTTTTTTGATAATAAACACACCATTGTCAATACAATAAGATTTAATGTTCAAAAGCCTTTGCATTTTGCCCCCAAAGACATTGTAACCATTGTCTTTGGGTTTCCTGATATAAAAGGGTGCTTGTTTTTGGTGATACGAACAATACACAAAATAGGACTATACAAGAAGATTAAATGCTAAACTGAGATTTATATATTCATCATAGTGGCAAGTAGACTACAATAACAACCTTAAAATCCTAAAACAAAAACCCAAAAGACCCCATTTACCTACCCCCGGAAATACCCAAAAGACCCCATTTCACTAATTATTTTCAGCCATTTTCGGAACATAACCTTCCTGCATGCGTATACCATCATCAACTTCACCATAAACCTTGATCAAACGAGCAAGTATGTCCATGTGCCTAGCCTGGATTTTTCTTAACGCATCCAAACTATCAAGCGCCACACCACGCTCTCCCAAAGCTTCATTATCCACAATCAACTCCTTACGCTTTGGTATCAGCCTCCTTAGATGATCAATAGCGGCACGAATAAGGTTTTTAAAAAACTCTTCTTCTACAGATTCTTAACTAAACCACATACCCATACGATCATTTAAACTTGATGAATCGGCGACTTCCATAAGTTCATTCAACATTCAGAAATCTTCCATGGGGAAATGTGTGAGGAAAAGGTTGTGGTTGGGTGTATTGGTTTACGCGTAAAAGTAAATACCGTCTCAGGGAAGAGACAGTCAAGGGGTTTAATAACATTTTTTATTTCAGATTTGGTCCCTAAAGTTGTCTGCATTGTCGTTGCCATACTTAAAATTCCCACCCATTTTTAGGTGACGTGTTCACAATTTTTTACATTGAGTTGACAAGCTTAGGGACCAACGATGTAATTTGTGTAAAATTAATCGCACCCCACTTAAATCCTTACCCACCCTATCGAAAGTCAAAGTCATATATTAACTACTCAAAATCATAAAACAATGCCAAACACACACACACAAAATGAAGCCAAATAACAAAAAAAAAATGTTAATATTTTCATACAAATCATATCCAAACACTAGTGTTAGGAATACGATTATTCAATTAAAGACTCGGTCACCCCAAGTATTGCCAAGCATTACGTAGCTCGTAGAATTATCCTTATTATAGTTAGTACGTAGCTTATTAGTAGTTAAATATGTAAATATTATTCGTAGAGTGGGTCGGGTCTTTACCCACTGTCAGCTCACTCTACAGCTCGTTTCATGGAGCACAAGTAGTATTAGTATATATACCCTCTCCCACCCAAGGGAGAGGGTTGGACCTTTCATTAGTTTCAAGCTAATACACACATTGTTTCTCTCTCAAAAAGGCTCCCACCTTTCTTTCTACATCTCTCTAATCTCTTCATCTAATTCGATCCATATAATCACAAGAAACCATACGTGTTTAAGATTATGAGTATCCTACAATTGGTATCAAGAGCCATGGTTACATCCTAGGGATTGGTTTGTGCTCGAATTTGGTGCTTGGTTTTGTGACTTTATTTGGTTCGAATGGTTATTGGCTTGGTTTGATCTTTCTTGTGTTATTTGACATGTTAGTGATGTACTTTTATGATCATAGGTGTTAGTTGAACATTGTGTTTCAGTTGGCTATACCATATCTTTAATCTATTTGAAGTTTGGAATTGATTTTGGGCGTATTTCATAGTTGCGGTTAAGTCTACTGTTGCATTGCTTATCTGCGTTTAGTTTCTGATTTCTGCGGTTAGTTTGCTGCGATTACTATTTTGGGAATACAAACAAATCGCAAGGAAAGTGACAGATTTGGATTTTTGTATACTGCGATTAGCTCTTGCGGTTAAGTGGTCTGCGGTTAGTTTTCTGCGGTTAAGTAGTCTGCGGTTAGTTCATTGCGGTTAGTTTTCTGCGGTTAAGTGGTCTGCGGTTAGTTTTCTGCGGTTAAGTGGTCTGCGGTTAGCTCATTGTGGTTAGCTTTCTGCGATTAAGTGGTCTGCGGTTAGTTCATTGTGGTTAGTTTTCTGCGGTTAAGTGGTCTGCGGTTAGCTCATTGTGGTTAGCTTTCTGCGATTAAGTGGTTTGCGGTTAGATCTTTGTGGTTATCTCCCCTGCGGTTAACTCCCTGCGGTTAGTTGCTCCCTGCGGTTAGTTGCTCCCTGCGGTTAGTTGCTCCCTGCGGTTAGTCACTTCCTGCGGTTATCTCACCTTGTGGATTAACTCACCTTGTGGTTACCTTACCTGCGGTTACCTTGCCGGATCCTGCGGTTAACTCTGTTTGACCATAGTTGACTTTTTACGTCGAAACTTCAAACGGTCATAACTTTTGAACCGTAACTCCGTTTTCAGCGAATTAGCTGTCAAAACGTCCGGAACAGGCTGAATATTGTGAGGTTTCACCACGAAGTCGTGAAACAAATTTTTCGAGGCCCAAATCACCTCCGGAGTGAAGTTATTGAGGTTTTAAGTTTTCTGACCATAATTTTCACCGTAACTACTTGCATCAACCTCACCAAATTACGACTAATTAACATACAATCACTGCTATGGAACCTTTGTGCTCGAATTCTAATAATAATGTGCTTCATCAGCCAATTAAATTGCCCGATAATGCAAAGAATAGTCGTATTGAATGTTTTCGATCTCTCCATTCACATCTCAAGGTTCTCTTTGCAAAACCTGGATACTTGGGAGGTTTCAATCGTGCATTCGCAACACTCTTTGGTCAAAATGTTGAGACTTTCACAGTCAAAATGACTCTACACTTAGATCAACTTCAACAACAACTTGAAAAGGGTGAATGTTCTGAAGATAGATCTATGGCTGCATTCTGTGTGATCAACAACCAACTCCAAGCGTTCATTGATTCACGATTCACTGAGGAGTATGATCATGAGAGTCAAATGACGAAAAAGAGCTTTGCCACTCATACGGGAATTGAAGTTGACGTGTTCAGAGTCACACTACTCCAACTCATGGGTAATGTGAAGGAGTACATCATGGAAAGAGCAAAGCACGAGCACAAGTATGAAGACAAAGTGATGGCATGTCGGGTGCAACCATGTAATGGTAGTGTGGATTCGGGCAAAGCATCGAATGCTGGGTCAGTTATCATCGAAGGCAGAGGATCAGAGACTGAAAAGCTTGACACAACGAACAGTTCAATGACTCTTACGCGTGATGTGGATGCAGATATCAGGCCGGTAAAAGAACATGTGTCATGTGCTAAGGTACTCGAACTGTGTAACATTGTTGATGAACAAAAGATTCCTAACAAAGTACAACCGACAAACAATGTCGATTCAGATGTCGTTGACATGGGAAATAGCAATGTTGACCCATGTGAACAACATATGAAACACAATGAAGTGTCTGTTGTACAATGTAGTGCATCTTCTGTTTTAAAAGATGATTGTGTCGTGCATGAGTACACTGCCTATAACCCTGATGACTCCTTGACCACTAGATTTAATATCCTTAAGGATCAAGTGGCTATGTACGAACAACATGCTAGATTTGAACTCACTGGACGTGAGCAGAACATGGAATGGCAAATGCGTGCATATATATCTGAAAATAATCTTAAGCGAGAAACATTGAAAAAGGAGTTGCAATCTTTGCAAAAACAATTGGATCAAACTGTTAAACAAAAACAAGAGATTCAAAAAGGTTTAAACACACTCAAACATGATTTCAAAGAGAAGGAAACAAAACTCCTAAATGATTTCTCTAGTCTTAAAATGCTGAAAAACAAACTTGAGGATAAGTTATACACGCAAGGCCAAACCATTCAAACTGCTCAAATGATGCATAAACATAGGAAGTTGAGTGATGATCATAGTGAGAAGGATTCTACTAAGCCAAAAGCCAATTTCCTTAGAAGCGGTATAGGTGCTCAACCGACATTATATGATGCAAACATTATGCTTGAGCCTAATCATGCCCCACCTGATGCTACATCTGATGATGAGGGCAATGAGATAGAAGATAGAACCAGAGAAAAACTTGCTGAGAAATTAAGGGATCCCCAGTGCATAGCTAATAAAATCTTGTACAATTATGATTACTCTGAAGATAATCAATTAGCTATCTTTGTCCCACAAAAGAAATTTACTCCAGAGCAAGTTTTCTGGAACATAGACATAGAAAAATTGAAAGCTGAAAGAGTTGTAGGTAACACACGCACTATGTTTAGAATTGCTCACCCAACTGCTTACCCCCTGAACACACCTAGGCACCTAGTACCTTTCACTCTCCCCACGCAAAATAATACACTAATTGCCTTATATGTCCTTGGTCAATTATTCGTTGATTTTGATAAAACATGTAAAAAGAGAATAACACCAACGGGTATTACTGAAGGGGAAAGAGGTTTTTAGCAAACAAAACAATGTTACCTAACTGAAGTCATGCCATTTTTCAAACTTCTCAAAGAACATTTTGAGGGCCTTAAAAATACCATTAATGATGATGTGACTCAAATGAAAAAGGTTTTTAATGATGTGGAAAATGAGGGTAAACAATTGGCAATTGATCTTAAATGCAGTGAAGTTGCGAGGAAAAATGTTCTCATCATGAATGAGAATTTGATTACTAAATGTGTTGCTCAGGATGTATTTTATACTGCTACTGATTCTACGTTATCTGCCTGCCAATTTCATGAGATGTCTATTGCATTGACCGCTCTCCAGAATCGTGTTGTTGAGCTTGAGGGGGAGAATTTAAAATTGCGTGAGAAAATTCAAAACGATGACCATGATAACATGGTCAGACATTTGTCAAAACTAGAGGTTGATAATCTTAATTTGCAATTAAAGTATCAACATTTAGAAGAAAGTACTAAAATCTCAAATGCCAAGACATCTTCGGATGCTCCTGAATTTGATGCATATTTTGAATTAGCCAAACGTGATGAAAAGATTCAAGCTCACACTAACACGATTCGGAACCTGAGGGTCCAAATTGCCCAATTGAAGTCAAACAAGTGTGATGTGATTGGCACCCAAAAACCACAGTCTATAGATTCTCAGAATTTTCAAATTCAAGATACCATCAATAAATTGCAACATGAAAATGATTGGTTTCGTGCTGAAACTTCAAAAGTCAAACAACATTACAAAGAGTTATACGATTCAATTAAGATCACACGTGATATAAACAATGAAAAGATAACTTCTTTGCTTAAAGAGATTGAGAATCTAAAGACTCTGGCAAAAGGGAAAATGCCAATCATCAATTGTGATAATATTGTTCAAAAGGTTTCTGCTTGTAAGAAGTATGCTTGTGATGCTGTGTATATTCCTCTTCCCCTTAGGAATAATAAGTTGGTTCATAGTGACTATCTTAAACATCTTAAGGAGTGCCTTGATTTGCTTCATGAAACCATTGAAGAGGATAGGATAGCAAAACCACTTGATGATGCTATTGTAGGTGCCTGCTTTCTCACTAATAGATCTCAGGAACTTTTAGAATATGCTATTGGTACATGTCCTAAAATTGATAGCAAGCGAGATAGGTCTACTGCATCATCATCTATGACTAAGAACAAGCATGTTACCTTTGAGGTACCCTTGGAAACTTCAGATCCCAACACATCAAAACATGTTCAGCAACCGGAAGTGAAAAAGACTAAAATTCTCATTAGTCCGTCTACAGGAGTAAATAGTAACACTAAAGCTAGAGAGTCTAAACCAAAGAGAAATAGAAGGAATTATAGGACTTCACCTGCTAAAAGTGTTCCTAAAAAGAAAGTAGACAACCACATGAGGAACATTAAGTCCAACTTGAGCAAAATGAGTCATAATTCAAAACCTAATTCACGTTGCAAAACATGTAATGAATGCATATTTTCGAGTAATCATGATAAATGTGTTGAGAAATTTCTGAAGTCGTTTAACAAAACCCCAGTTAAGAAAGTTTGGAGAGCTAAACAAAGTAAGCAAGTTTGGAAAGCAACAGGTAAACTGTTTGCCAATGTTGGTTATCAATGGAAGGCCACTGGAAGGAAATTCACTTTAGGAGAACAGTGCCCTTTAACTAGGATAACCAATTCTAAAGTAGTGCCTATTAAGGAATGGAAGCCAACTGGTAGAACCTTCCCTTTGGAGACCCAATGTTCTTTAACTAGGCCCATTGCATCTACTAGTGAAATTTCCACCATTGAAACGAATGCACCTAAGGTTTCAGTGGCTCCAGAACTTGTTTGCACTAACCAATTGGAACCCAACTCAAATTGGGGATCCAACACTCCAAATTTTTTGCTCTCGTCTGTTTCCAAATGCAGGTCGTACTTTTCGTCCTTTGATATTTGGACTCAGGCTGCTCTAAACATATGATTGGGGATCGCTCGGGGCTCGAGAATTTCGTGAATAAGTTTATCAGGACAGTTAGATTCGGGAACTACCATTTTGGGGTAATTATGTGTTATGAAGATTATGTTTCTGGTGACAGCTAATTTCCTGGGTATACTACGTGGAAGGACTTGAGTATAATTTGTTCTCTGTTGGTCAATATCTTGATTCCGATCTTGAAGATTGCCTTCAGAAATTACACATGCGTCATTAGAGAATTGGATGGTGCTGATGTTCTTAAAGGTTTTCATGGCGCCAATTTATACACCATCTCTATTGAAGTCATGATGCGGTCCTCTTCTATTTGCTTGTTGACTAATGCCTCAATGAACAAAACATGGCTATGGCACTGATGTTTAAGTCATTTGAACTTTGGTGCCATCGATGCTCTTGCTCGCAGGAACTTGGTGCGAGGTCTACCCTGATTTATGTTCGATAAATATCATCTTTGATCGGCTTGTCAACTGAGCAAAAGCACGAAGCATACACACAAACCCAAAACTATCAATACCATCATGGAAGTTCTTCACACCCTTTACATGGATCTATGCGGACCAATGAAAATGCAAAGTATAAATGAGAAGAAGAATGTTCTTGTAATAGACATTGACTATTCTCAGTTTACATGGATTCTTCGTTGGTTATGCTCCAGATTGTAAGGGATACCGAATCTACAACAAACAACCCCGATAAAACTTGGAAACCATTCACGTCACATTCGTTGAGCTGACTGAGCATATGGCTCCTGTATACATCAGTGCAGGACCCGCGT
Organism: Artemisia argyi; assembly: GCA_030686995.1. Classification (NCBI taxonomy): domain Eukaryota; kingdom Viridiplantae; phylum Streptophyta; class Magnoliopsida; order Asterales; family Asteraceae; genus Artemisia; species Artemisia argyi. The sequence goes on from JARVZY010009381.1 coordinate 16,339, forward strand.
TTAACATTTTGTCTCCTGAATCAATCAGTTCAGGTCTTGTACAGAATCCCACTCATGCATGTACCTTATGTACCACCTACAAGTGAGCATTTGAAGACATAGTTTGACCAAACGTTTGATGAATACTTCGAGACACCTACTGATGATTCACTTACACCACCAGCTGCCGCTGCTCCAGTTCTGTACAACTCAAATGGTCCATCAGTGTCTCTTTGAATTGATCAAGATGCTCAATCTGCAAGTTACTCACCATCATCGTCAAACCTTCAATCTCCTTCAGTTCATCAAGGCACTGCAGTCGACAATTCTTTTGAAGTGAATTCATTAGCTCCTCTTGAAGATGCTCCGTACTAAAACCTGTTTGCTCATGAATCTTCTTCTGAGACATCCTCTTAAGGGAATACAAACACGGCTTCTTCATGTTCCTACCTACATCCACATGAACATCTCAGAAAATGAATATAGGATCATCCGATTGACAACATTATTGGATATCCTTCTCAAACGGTGTTCACACTAAGGAAACTTACCACCCATGCCTTGTGGTGCTGTTATAGTTCCATACTATCCAAATTCGAACCCAAAGATTTCAAGACTGCTATCTCTAAAGACTGTTGGGTTAATGCGATGCAAGATGAAGCTCGCACTTTCGATTGATTTGAAGTATGGGAATTGGTACTCCCTCCAGACTGTGCAATGATTATAGCTCTAAGTGGATCTTCAAAGTGAAACTTGATGAGCATTATTTCGTTCTGAAAACAAGGCAAGGCTTGCTGCTAAGGAATATCGTCTACAGGAAGGCATTAATTTAGAGGAATCTTTCGCTCTGGTTGCTCGTATTGCAGCTATCTGAATATCTCTTGCCAATGTTGCAAGTCAGAACATGACGGTCTATCAAATGGATATGAAAATTGCATTTCTAAATGGCGAGCTGAATAAAGTTCTTTATTTCAGTCAACCGGAAAGATTTGTATATTTTGATCGTCCTAACCATGTCTATCGTCTGAAAAGGGCTCTCTTTGGCCTAAAACAGACGCCTAGGGCATGGTTTGATACACTGTCAAAGTTTCTCCTGGGAAACGGATTCTCCTAAGGTGTGGTAAAATAAGATGAGAATGGGGTTGTGGAACTTTACTTCGTGAGGACAAAATTTCGGCTGGCAGATTTCTTCACTAAGGCTCTCTCAAGAGAACGATTTCAACTTATTCTCCAGCGCTTTGGAATGAAGAGTCCTTCGCCAGTATCTCTCAAACGTCTTCGGGAAGAAAATGAGGAGAAATGGTTTTGCTTCACATATCCTTGTATATATCTTATACCATAAAGAAAATACAATAATATAAAACCTATAAAACCCATAAAAAAAAAAAAAAAAAAAAAAAAAAAAAAAAATCCAAAAATATTCTTCTCTCGACATGTCTCTTGTGTAATCAATATTATGTACGTTTCTAGAAATGTCATTCAATAATGACACGGAAACATACATATGCTTGAGCAAGAGTTTTTCGGTTTCAAATAAAGTTTTTTCTAAAACATGTCGTTTCTCTAAATATTCTTCAAAAGATGGCTTGTAGTCATTTCAGGCTACAACCCGAGCTTAAAAATATGGCTTGTAGTCATTTCAGGCTACAACCCGGACTTCTAAAATATGGTTTGCTATTACTTCAGATAGCAACCCGCTTTTCTAAATGGGGAAAGCATGCCGCCTAAAAGATGGTTGTTCCTCTCACTGGGTGATGTTCACCCGGGCACGGATTACTTTATATCCGTGTTTCATCGACTTAATGTACATTTCAGTGCATTATTTCTTGTTGAAGAAGAGAAGTCTTCTTTTTATGTAAACAAATAATTTTCTTTCTATGATTCTTCGGAAAATTATTTGTGAGATACATGGTGGTAACGTGTTGCTTGTAAATCAATCAGTCTTAGATACTTCATAAAATTTGTCACTCAATTAATGACAATGGGTCATGAATTGAGGGGGAGAGTGATTTCCAATTTTATTTATATCATCAAACGGATTTCTTGGTTGTCTCATAATTGTTAGAAAAGGTTTTATTGTTAATGGGGTATTAGTTGAAGAGGAACTTACTAAGCTTTATCTTAAATGGACAAATGTGTTAGTTGTTAGAAAGTTTAGGGCATTATGTGCTATTTGCGTATAGTTTCCTAGCTTTATGTAACTAAAATCTTTAAGTAACTAGAAGGTCCATTTGTCTCATGTTGGTATCCTCGCTTAATCCCCTAAATACGTTAAAATCTATAATCTTAATGATGTTAGAAAACCATTGTGTTTGCTGCTCTTGTTCTCTCCTCTGGCATTCGTATAATCTGATTGATTGTGTTTCGTTTGCTGTTTGCTGATAATTGTTTGAGTGTTGTTGTTCGTGTTCTTAGGATTTGCTTAGGTATGTAGTTACAGGGTTAGAATCTTATTCCTAAGCTCCTGATTTGAATGTTGGTAATATGTGTGACTTACCATGTTAGTGATTGTTGTTTATGTTTGATAGAAACTTGCAATGAATGTTCATGATTGCTAGTTTCTCTTCATGCTAGATAGCATTTTGATGAGTTGCTTGAATGTTCTTTGATCATGATATGAATATGGTATTATGAGTAGGCTAGCTGCTACGAGGTAGCAATTAATTAAGAGTGAATCTGCATGTATGCATATCTTTGTTGATACTCTTATGCAGATTCCATGGCTGATGTGAATGTGCCTGCTCCTGCTCTAACCATTTGATCAGATGTTCAAACTTCATTGACTGGCTTTGATCTCACCACAACAACAACATCGGTAGCAACAACGACAACAACTCTTTCACCACCACCACCAGTTATCTTGTGCGTCATAAGTAGTGTGGTATCAAATGTTATGTGTCAGTACATGATTTTTATTTCATGAGTTTCTCGTTAAACTTTAAATCATTTATAAACTCATCATAACTGACACTAACATTCTCCCTCATTGATTGAGGGGGAGTAATGAATTGTCTCAATATCAGAATATCTTTAATCAGATCACATCTTTCTCCCAAAATCTTTGAACTTATTTAAATCACTTGGGATCACAAATCTCAAATGGTTTGAAATTTTTGATCGGGGGAGAAAATGTGATTTAAATATGAAATCTGATTAAAATGTAATGTTTTGGACTTAAATGTAAGCTCTCCCATATGTGCCAAACTCTTTTGTATATCCATGCACATATTGAGGGGGAGCAAATGATTTGTGAAAAAGGATCCTTGCATTATAAGAGATCGAGACTCAGATTTGACTCATGAATTGACGAAACAGAATTGTCTTGAATCGAAAGGTCTAGTCCTGGCCGGGTAATAATTTCAAGCTGGTTTAACCAGTGATGTAAGCGTGTCTCGAAGAGGACTTGTCTGAGTAGAGTGTACCGTTTCGAGAAACCTTTTGTGGATCTGATCGGGTCGGGTAATAACTTCAAGCTAGTTTAACTAGTGATGTAAGCGTGTCTCGAATGCCCGGTCATGTTTACTTAAGGTAGATCAATTCAAAAAGTGCAACTCTACCCGACATGTGCAAATTTTCAAATCAATACATATGAGCACATGTTAAGGGGGAGCATTTGAAAATGACAAAACTCTCAATGTGTTAACAAAAATGTGTTTCTCAATCATAAACACATTGAGAAAATTTTCAATGATTTGGTTTACGGCAACATAGGATAGTCATGAAGTTATAAGGTGGCTAAGGTTAGGAAAACCGTCCTATGATCCGCCAGAGCCGGAGGGATCTACCCATGGACAATACCATCTAGATAGTATTAGAAAGTCCGTAGGTATGATTATGAAAAAAGGAGAAATGTGAGAATGGAGAAAGAAGGGGTTGAAAAATTAAAAAGAAATGAAATGAGAAAGGGTGAAAAGAAATAGCCCTCCATTTATTCAACCTTAGGGCAAAAACCGGGTTCAATTCATAATCTACTGATGGTTGCTAAGGCAACATCGGTATTGAAATCAAGACGTCATGGACCCAGTGACGCGCTGCACTTAACCTTCTAAGCTACTCAAGTTCTCTTAAAAGAGCTTGTTTCATTCTCACGGGGAACCGGTGTAACCTATCAACTTATCTCTTAGAGATGGTTGATATTGAAGCAGGAGACCTCTCCCTAATCTCCGCATAGGAAAACCAAATGCACTTATTGAGTCTAGAGCCTCGAGATACATAAAAAAGATCTCATAGGAACACGTGACCCTTCTACCATGGTTGTTCAACATTAAGGACACCAGTGGTAAACTTATGAGTCCTACGCAGATCTTAGCAATCTGCCAGAACATTTATGAGGGATGTTACTATTGTAACTCCCAGTGATTGAATGGAAATTCCTGCCAGGGTCAACATCAAGCAGCCCTGAAAGCAGGTCACTTAGGTAATTCCTTGTGGATTACGCTTAGTGGTCGCGATGGTTACAAACGGTCAACAGTCGTGGAGTGATCTCCAGCGACTCACCCATTCGTTGATCTACTTAGGTAGTTCGTGTAAATCCTCTTAGGGTTTACCGATTGGGAACGGTCTTGGTAAGGATTAGAAGGAGTCTTCACACTGTGCTGTTGACAATCTCTAACTCCAAACCTATAAGTACCGGATGATTTGTTGCTAACTGTCTACTTGCAGGAATTTCTGACGGTTGCGGTTGATTGCTGAAAAGATGTTGATCCATCAACACATGCTCACACTTCAACTTCACTATCTAAGTAATCATGATCATTGATTGGGCCTCATCTATGCTTCCACAACTCTGATGCAGAAGATCATGATCCAGAAAAGTGTGAGCATGTCAACTCAAAGATGTTCAAATCACATGGAGACATCACTACTCAAAGATGACTTGCAGATACTCATTTGGATGATGAACTCGAAGTAATGCCAAAGATCATCCAACTCATTGAACAAATCATCTAGAGTCTGCTGCTGAATGTACAAAGACATGTTTGAAGTATCAAAGTCTACGAGCTACAAGATTTCAAGGATGCAAGAATTCAGTACTTATCTTCTGGGGTGACCTCCCTTAGGGGGAGATTGTTAGGAATACGATTATTCAGTTAAAGACTCGGTCGCCCCAAGTATTGCCAAGCATTACGTAGCTCGTAGAATTATCCTTATTATAGTTAGTACGTAGCTTATTAGTAGTTAAATATGTAAATATTATTCGTAGAGTGGGTCGGGTCTTTACCCACTGTCAGCTCACTCTACAGCTCGTTTCATGGAGCACAAGTAGTTGTAGTATATATACCCTCTCCCACCCAAGGGAGAGGGTTGGACCTTTCATTAGTTTCAAGCTAATACACACATTGTTTCTCTCTCAAAAAGGCTCCCACCTTTCTTTCTACATCTCTCTAATCTCTTCATCTAATTCGATCCATATAATCACAAGAAACCATACGTATTTAAGATTATGAGTATCCTACAACAAGTCATACGTATTGTGTACATTTTTTTTACCACATTTGACTCCCAAATGGCATTGGCAAGTTTGTCTTTAGAAACTTAAACTGAAAATGGTAAAGGTCAATAACCATTTTTAGTTAGACTTTCTAAAGCTAAACTTGACAATGGTAAATGGGAGTTTTTGAATAATGTTATTGCAAGATTGACATTAGAAACTTAAAATTGCACATTCTAAATTGGATTTTTAATAATGGATTGGCAAGTTTGACTTTAGTTACTCAAAATGCAAATGCTAAATAACCTTTACCATTTTCGAGTTTGACTTTCTAAAGTCAAACTTGCAAATGGATGTGTTAAACAAAGCCTTTTTTCGATGCACCGAATACTCTCATTTACCACTGTTTTGCAACCAACATATGTAGAATGTTTCGCAACACAAACATATTCACAGCCAACAACTAAATAGCAACATACTTTATACAAAAATACTTGTCTTAGGGTATTCACCCATACATAAACTATAAACAGTAAAAGAAATCTACCCCGGTTGTGGGGGAAGATCGATGGAGTTTCAACAGCATCCTTGCCAACTTCCAGTTCATCTTGATATTTTCATACTCATCATGACTCAAATTGCAATCATGGATATAAATTTTCTTCAGTAAGGGGGAACATGCAAGTGTGAACTTTATTATGACTATTTCAATTTATGTTCTAGGGAAAGAACGAAACACTACTCTCTTAAACTGCCTCGGGCTCATTGTGTTGTTGTCTAAATCAAAAGAATTAATCTCGGAAGGTAGAACACTAAGCGTGTATGAAGCCTGCAAGATGAGAGAGTATTGAGATGCACAACCATTGGAATTTAAGATGATGTCTTTCATACATATGCATTCCACTTACTCTGGTTTCTAGCATTTGCATCTTTAGAGACCCACGAATCATTTGAATGATGAATGAAACCATTGCATTATTCCCAAAATCGACCCCAAATAACTCAAGAGTCTTCAGGGACACAAAGGCCACACGGACATTCATCTAGGAGGTACCTTTTGCCAACAACTACAAAAGGTCGAATTTTCTTTAGTTCAAAGATAACATTTTACAAATTACTTTAACATTATGTAATTTGAAGTAAAACTGAAATAGGTCTTACCTTGCAGTCCTGAAAATCCAAGTGTTAGCCCCGCTCTTTTTATAAAGATAACGTCACACAAGTGAATTGGACTAGATATGATTAGTGTTGCACCCTTAGGGACTAATGTTGTAAAAGGGGCAACCTTCTAGTGAGATAGAGCCTATAGATACCCCTCATGACTCTCCATGAGGGGTGTGGGAAATCATTGTGTATGCTTCATTTCATTTATTCATTTCAATAAAACACTTTTCTTCACCTTTCTCTCTACTTTCTCTCTCTAGAATAATCATGTATCTCGATCAACCGCGACCTCAACAAGTGGCATCAGAGCTAACCAAGGGCGAATCGTGGTGTTTTGTGGTGAAAAATTGTGATTTTTGGGGTTTTTTCTCCGAAAAAGTACGTTTTTGGCGAGTTAAGTTGAAGATTAGCGAGTTGGGTTTTGAAGATTAGCGAGTTAGGAATTTTTTCTGGCGAGTTAGGAACTTTTCTAGCGAGTTAGGAACATTTTCTAGCGAGTTAGGAACTTTCCTAGCGATTTAGGAACTTTTATGGCGAATTAGGAATTTTCCTAGCAAGTTAGGAACATTTCTAGCGAGTTAGGAACTTTTCTAGCGAATTAGGAATTTTCCTAGCGAGTTAGGAACATTTTCTAGCGAGTTAGGAACTTTTCTGGCGAGTTAGGAATTTTTCTAGCAAGTTAGGAATTTTTTGTGGCGAGTTAGCCTTAACATTCCTTATAGTTTAACTAGTAAGGATTATTCTTGAATACTTCAAGGGGAAACTATACTTCGTGGAAGTTAAATCTTGCGAGTTAGCAAAACTCCAACTTTTCTGCGAGTTACAAGTTCCAGCAACTCACCCATACACCAAAAACACATACGATATCATTGGTCTTCACTTAATAGAAGATTATTCACTTCATCGTTTCATAAACTTAATACCAATATATCCCGCTTCAAAACACACCACGTATAACTTAAAAGATCCTGATCAAGAATCACAATCAAATGACAACGGCTAGTATCTAATTTTTGTGATTATGGGGTAATTCTTTATTGTTTATTTGGGTTTGAAGTAATGTTTCACGGGCATGTGTACTTATTTATCTCAAAGTCTAGAGGTTGGATGGATGCATGACTTTCAGAGATACTTGTTTGGGCAAACACCGACAGTGATAGTGATTAAGACTTGGGTTATCTAGTTATATCCGATGTAAGGAGCTACATTGTAGTACTCACGGGTTATAGTTATCACTTTAAGGAGTTACATTGTAGTACTCAGTGTCACATGAAGTTGTGGAGATTCCAATAGGTGGATATTTCAGATACTGTTTGTTGGTTTGGGTATATGGCACTACCTATGCTTTAAGGAGTTACGTTGTAGTGCTCAATATAGGTTCTTAGTCACACTATTGTACAAGATTAAGTCACGTATCTAAGGGATGTTTACTTCATTCTCAGATCGATTATATTGGGTTGTCTCCATTAAGTGGCCATTTACAAGCAAGTTGGATTTTGAAGAGGTCGCTTATAGGTTGAAGATAAGAGATGAGATTGTAGATAAAGAGAGTCATATATTTTCGACATATTCTCATGGAATCATGCTTACACAGCTTCAATATTGCATCAAGTACAAGGTAATTTATGGCATGTACACTACACTATGATGATTCCAATACCTCGCAACCATCAGGAAGGAGAAGAACATGCCAAAAGAAGTAGTGTTTCGCCTTCAGTGATTGGATTGACTGAGAGAACTGGGCTTAACATCGTGTATGGAGAAGTAATGTGTGTGTGCATCGGGGCTTATTACCAACTTGAATGCAAATTTATGTGAGTTATGTTGTTATGCTGCTACCGGACCACACAACCATTTTGAAGATTTCAAAGTGTCTTGTCTACTTTATCCGTTGCGTGATTAGAAGATTAAAGATATATTATAAGGGTTGTCAGTTTGGGAGGGAGCAGATAAAAGAAAAGGCTCACTAGTTAGGAGGGAGTAATAACCTAACTAGATCATTACAGCACACGAAGTTCAGAGCTCCAAAGATTAGTGCCTTTAATGGACAAAGATCAAATGCCGAAGTATTCGGAAGAAGAAACTTCAAGGATGATGCATAAGGAGTTCAGAGCTGAAAAAGATTAGAGCCGTCAGTGCCAAAGATCAATGCCGAGATTGTCAAAAGAGAGAACTTCAAGTCATCCTCAATATCCTGACAACAGAGACTCTGCACTTCAACATAGTTTATTATTATTGTAATTTACTTTGTTTATGTATTTATAGGTCTCATTGTAACCATTCACGTGTGACGATATCTTGGAGGGAGGTTGTTAGCCTTGCTCTTTTTATAAAGATAACGTCACACAAGTGAATTGGACTAGATATGATTAGTGTTGCACCCTTAGGGACTAATGTTGTAAAAGGGGAAACCTTGTAGTGAGATAGAGCATATAAATACCCCTCATGACTCTCCATGAGGGGTGTGAGAAATCATTGTGTATGCTTCATTTCATTTATTCATTTCAATAAAACACTTTTATTCACCTTTCTCTCTCTACTTTCTCTCTCTAGAATACTCATGTATTTCGATCAACCGCGACCTCCGGAACGTGTTTCTTGGTTATAACACCAAGGTAAGGGTCTCAAGTTTTGGAAGAGTTGACAAGTGAAAGATATTGGAAGTTGTGATTGTCATAACATGGTTCCAAACACCGAATGACAAATTTAACTTCTTCATATTTCTAAGTATTGCAAGATCCCAAGTCTCATCTCGTTTGTAATAGAATTATCCATTTTTAGAGGGACAACCAGCAACAAACTCCCAAACTGTACCACTATGAAAATTGACATAAATCAATTCTAAGCTGAATAGATTTGGAAAATCCCTAAAACTTGTCAAAGTGGAAAAGTGCAATAATAAAGTTTGAGATGTTTCAACTCCATACGAGAGTAAAGTTGGATTGGCAACGTAACTGGTTCACCATACCAGTTTCGAATTGTGACCTCCTCAACTCCTTCACTATCACACCCCTCTAAGAGCGGAAACACGAGGTGCAACGAAATGTAACATCACATAAGATAGTAGAACAACACCACATTTGATTTAAGAAATAAGTTTACAATGTTACATAAAGATTTTTATACAATACTGAATAATGAAAACATAAGTCTTAATCTTATCAAATTTAAAGTCTTTAGAAAATGTCTTGGCCAGGTCAACTCGGTCTTTGAAAAGAGATCAATGTATAACTTCAAAATGCAAGCCTTCAAAATACAACTATCGATCACCTGAAAATGATACTCTAAAAAAACATAAAGTTGGTGAGTTCGTGGGTTTAAAGTAAACATAATTAGTTTGCCATGCTTAAGTGTTTGAGACAGGTGTGCATATAAATAAAGCGTAGGGCAAGTAGCACAAATTGAATAACCATCATCACAAATTGAATACCACACATTGAATATACTGATAACATGCAAAGCCTACCAGCTGGAGCTACTACATGTGTCTTGAATAACCATAGTGTGTCAAGTGGAAATAAATCCATGACATATTGAATATACTGATAACACTACTAAAGCACCTAGCATAATTATAAGCACACACTTGTCTAATAGGAAAAAAAGTTGAGCATAGCATAAAATGAACTTGAGTATCATTCTCCCTTAAGGAAAACATAAGCGAAAATGGGGCCACGAAAACTCACCTTGACACGGATGTGATAAAGTGCACAAGTCCAAGCAAATAATCTTAAGAAATCAACGCACACTCGATAATAGTGATCAACCTATTGCTCCTTCAACCAAGCTACAATAATTTCGGAACTAATCAATATTAACAAATAATTATTTATGACCTCATTAAGTTTTTAAATTTATGAGTTATTATTTAGTCTTAGTTATCATTGTACTGTACAAATAATTATATACCCCTTTGTAATCCTTGAGAGTACATATATAAGTACTCCATTGTAGTATTTAGTTTCCATGTGCATAGATATATATATATTTATACATATAAGTTAACTAACCATAGTCACTCAAAATAGTTTTATTCATTTATAAAATGATCAACTTGTTGTCTTAAATATAGGAGTATCTTGTTAAAAGAGAAAATATAAATGACTCATTCATAAACCACTTTATGTGAAAAAAAAAATGGTTATTATAGATCAGTAAGAAAACAATAATATAAGAATACAAGAATATAAGAATATCAGTGGAACAAGTTTGAAACATCTTAGGCAAGGCAAAACATGAGACACACTAACGAGTAATTTAGTTTTGAAGAGATATATACCAAGTGAAGTAAACCTTGTTGTGCTTACGTATGCATGAAAATCTTTTAGATAACATACCGACCAAAACATGAAGTAGTTTCTATGCATGAAAAATGACCAAAACATTTGAGGTGTACATCTTATAAAAATAATTACGTCAAAAGGCAAAATAAACTAGACTGCTAGAACTTGCATGGAAGTTAAAACCCATACATATATATATATATATATATATATATATATATATATATATATATATATATATATATATATGGATCCGGTTCCATTGAGA
>JARVZY010009382.1:0-27466 GCA_030686995.1 Artemisia argyi
TTACAACTTGTTGTGACCTCCACATACAAGTTGTTGGTGCATCATCAAGGTTATTTACATTATTCTTTGTGAAGATTGTTGTGTATATTTGATTGTAGATAGTTGTGCTAGGTATATAGATTGTGTGAATAGTTAGTTGTTTGGTGTGAAGAAGAAAAGTTAGGAATTAGATTGTAGTGAAGAAGCTAGGTGTGAAGTTGTTAGTTGTGAAGTAAATTGGTGTGAAGAAGATAGGCGTGAAGTAGTTAGTTGTGAAATAGATTGGTGTGAAGAAGTTGTGATTTAGGTGTGAAGAAATTATGGTGTGTAAATTGGTGTGTAAGGTTTTCTCCGCCATAAGGGAGCTTGTTGATATAGTGAAGAAAACTCTCGAGTTAGGTGCTCGGGGAGTGGAGTAGGGCAAGGAAGGTGTCCTTGTAGCCGAACCACTATAAATCTCTTGTCTCGCGGTTCGATCTTTCCATCTCTTACTTATTTCATTACTTATCATTGTTATATCTTACTTATTGATAGTTGTTTATATTATGCAAGACTTGAGATCACATACTATCGAATCTAAATTTTAAAAACTAAGAAAACACTAAAACTATCTTTTATAACAAATTAAAAAGACGTAAAACTATTCAACCCCCCTTCTAGTTTTCCAAAATTGGTATCAAGAGCCACGTCTAGCAAGATTTTTAAAATATATTGTATTTTAAAACTTGTAACGATCTATGGAATCTGAAAAATATTTAGAAGGGCAATCTATGCAAAGACCACCACTATTTGAAAGTGATGGATTTTTATATTGGAAAAATAGATTCGAAACGTATGTGAAATCAAAAGATCTTGATCTTTGGCATATTATTACCTTTGGTGATTTTCCTCCTATTCAATATAATATTGAAACTAAAATGAATGAAATTGTTTCTTTCGAAGAACAAAATGATGATTTGAAAAAGAAATTAGCAAAAAATAATGAGGCTAAAATGGTCATTTATAATGCGTTACCCCGCAAAGAATATGAAAGAATTTTTATGTGTAAAACCGCCAAAGAAATTTGAGATTCTTTACTAATTACTCACCAAAGTAATAGCCAAGTCAAAGATAATAAAATAGATCTTCTTGTACAACAATATGAACAATTTACGATTCCGGAAGAGGAATCAATTGATAATGCTTTTGCTAAGTTTAACACTATTATCACAAGTTCAAAAGCACTTGATGAGACATTTTCTAGTAAAAATTGTGTCAGGAAATTTCTTAGGGCATTGCATCCAAAATGGCGAGCTAAGGTCACGGCAATTGAAGAATCAAAGAACTTGATGACGTTATTACTAGATGAACTAATTGGCAACTTGAAGGTTCATGAAGAAATCATAAGAAGAGATTCAGAAACGGTCAAAGTCAAGAAAGAACAAACCAAATCCATTGCTCTAAAAGCCAAAAAGGAACCTAGTAATGATGATGATTCAAGTGACGAAAGTGAAGACGAAGAATATGCAATGGCCGTAAGAGAATTCAAGAAATTCTTCAAGAGACGAGGAAGATTCACTAGATCATCACGAGACGAAAGAAAAGCATTCCAAAGAAATAGAAGTGACAACTACGGGAAAAGAAAGTGCTTTAGATGTGGAAGTCCAAATCATCTCATTGGCGAATGTCTAAAGCCACCGGGTTATGAAAATCAAGGCGCTTTTGTTAGTGGAACATGGAGTGATAGTGACAAAGAAGAAGTTGAAAAGCCAAGAGACGAAAAGTGTTTTATGGCAAAAGAAACCGACGAAATATGTTTAGGAATTGACTTGGAACCTGACGAATGGATCAAAGATAGCGGATGTTCGAGGCACATGATGGGGAACCGCAAGCTATTCTCTACATACAAGGCATACAATGGAGGTAACGTTATTTTCGGTAGTGACTTACGTGGAAAAATCATTGGCAAAGGTACGATTTCTCAAGACTCACTTACTATTGAAAATGTAGAGCATGTAGATAATTTAACATATAACTTACTTAGTGTAGGACAAATATGTGATAACAAATGTAGAGTCACATTTACCGAAGAGGATAGCGAAATAGTTAAGAATGGAAAAATTATATGTAGAAGAATTAGGAAAGGTGGCATATATGTTATGAAACTAGGAAACAAGCCTGAGAATAGGATATGCCTAACGACCCTAGATGAAAACTCTACATTGTGGCATAGGAGATTAGGACTTGCTAACATGCAACAAATACAATCTTTGGCTTCTAAAGAATTAGTTAGAAATTTGCCTAATCTAAAATATGACAAGCATTTTTGTGATGCATGTAAAATTGGAAAACAAGCTCATGCTAGTCACAAAGCTAAGAATATAGTATCCACTACTAGGTGCCTAAAATTATTACATATGGATCTTTTCGGTCCATCCGCTATGCGGAGCTATGGAGGAAACAAATATACCTTAGTAATAGTAGATGACTACTCACGATACACGTGGACTAGGTTTTTAAGTGACAAAACCCAAGCCTTTGAAAAATTCGAAATATTTAGTAAAATGATTCAAAATAAATTAGGATGCTCAATAGTTGCCATTAGGACGGACCATGGTAGGGAATTTGATAACGAAATACAATTCGGAAAATATTGTGAGTTAAATGGAATATCTCACAATTTCTCCGCTCCTCGTACTCCTCAATCAAATGGCGTAGTAGAAAGAAAAAATAGGTCACTACAAGAAATGAGTAGAACAATGTTAAACGAACAATCCATCCCACAAAAATTTTGGTGCCACGCCGTAGATACATCGACATATATTTTAAATAGGGTATCAATTAGGAGAATTTTAGGAAAAACTCCTTATGAGTTACTAAGAGGTAGAAAACCAAACTTAAGCTACTTTAGGGTATTTGGAAGTAAATGTTATATTCTAAACACTAGGGATTACCTCACTAAGTTTGATCCAAAATCATATGAAGGAATATTTTTAGGATACTCACAAAATAGCAAAGCATACATAATACTTAACAAACACTCCATGAAAGTAGAAGAATCACTAAATGTAACATTTGATGAAACACCACCACCTCCTAAAACATTACCTTTAGAAGATGATGACTTAGTCGAAGATGAAGCTATTGAGGTTAGTAAAACAAAACCCATAGGAAATGATAATGAAGACATTCACTTAGGAAATAACGAAATTGTTAATATTAAAGAATCTAGATCACATCCATTAGATAATATAATAGGACATCTTAACTAAAGAACCCTTAGGTCACAAGCCCAAGATAAAAACAATTTCTTTTGTTTCCTCTCAGCAATAGAACCTAAGAATATTAATGAGGCTTTAAAAGATGAAAGTTGGGTTATAGCTATGCAAGAAGAATTAAATCAATTTAAGGCAAATGATGTTTGGGAATTAGTCCCAAATCCAAAGAATATGACCATCATAGGAACTAAATGGGTATATAGGAATAAGTTAGATGAGAATGGAATAGTTACTAGGAATAAAGCTAGGTTAGTTGCCCAAGGTTATAATCAACAAGAAGGAATTGATTATGACGAAACTTATGCCCCCGTAGCTAGACTAGAATCGATTAGGATATTACTTGCCTATGCTTGCGCCCTAGATTTTAAGTTATTCCAAATGGACGTGAAAAGTGCATTCCTTAACGGTTTTATCAATGAGGAGGTATATGTGGCACAACCTCCAGGATTCATTGACTTCGCAAAACCTGATTATGTCTATAAGTTAAAGAAAGCTTTGTATGGACTCAAACAAGCTCCCAAAGCTTGGTATGATCGATTAAAAGCTTTTCTTATTAAACATGATTATTCCATGGGAATGGTGGATAACACTCTTTTCACTAAAGGGAAAGACCCAAATCTCATCATTGTCCAAATATATGTTGATGATATTATATTTGGATCGACTTGTCAAGACATGTGTGATGAATTTGCCAAAATCATGCATGATGAGTTTGAGATGATTATGATGGGTGAACTTAACTTTTTCCTAGGATTACAAATAAAACAATTAGAAGATGGAATATTTTTTAACCAATCTAAGTACATTAAGGAAATGCTTAAGAAATTTGGCCTAGAAGACTCAAAACCCATGAAAACTCCCATGTCTACGGAAGTAAAGCTCACAAAGGATGATGAAGGTGAGTCCGTAGATAACACCAAGTATAGAGGAATGATAGGTAGTTTACTATACTTGACGGCAAGTAGACCCGATATCATGTTTAGTGTCTGCCTTTGTGCCCGTTTTCAAGAGGATCCCAAAACCTCTCACCTAGAAGCGGTTAAGCATATCTTCCGATACATTAAAGGCACTATACACTTAGGATTATGGTATCCTAAGGGATCCGGCATAGAAACCATCGTCTATGCGGATTCGAATCATGCGGTAGACTACGTAGATAGAAAAAGCACTAGCGGTATTTGCACGTTTATGGGATGTTGTCTAACATCTTGGTTTTCGAAGAAGCAAACCGCTCTGGCTATTTCTACCACCGAAGCCGAATATGTAAGCGCTGGAAAGGCATGTCAACAAGCACTATGGATGAAACAAGCTCTCGTAGACTATGGCATTAGGTTAGAAAATGTCGCCATTATGTGCGATAACAAAGGTGCGATAGATTTAAGTAAAAATCCGGTGCAACACTCTAGGACTAAACATATAGAAATACGCCACCATTTTCTTAGGGATAATGTACAAAAAGGAAATATATCTATAGAAAAAGTTGCATCAGAAGACAACATTGCGGATATATTCACAAAACCCCTTAAGCATGAATTATTCAACCACTTACGTTTAGGATTAGGAATGATGGAACAAGTTGACTAAATTATATTGAACTAATACAAATTTATACTTGCATAAAATTTACTTTTCTTCCACTTCTTCATTTCTGAGTCTAGGAATCTATTTTGCACAAAACTAAAGATTGGGAAAATTTATTTTCTTTGCATAAACTCTTTTGTAAAACCCAATCAATTTTTTTTTTTTTTTAATTATTCTCACATCTAGGAATCACATGAAGATCATTTTCCTTGCATTGTTGACTAATGCTAAAAACATTGTCTTTCAAAATCATGCATAAACTCTCACATAAATTGTCAAGGTATATAATCTAATATATATCTTTGACATTCATGATCGAGCAAAAACTGAATCAAGGAGATCTTTTGGATTGTTTCTTAGGATCGTTATTTCTTTTTGCATTTAGGAGTCGAAACAATCACAACTCCACATTTGTTGCATATAGACACACACTAGGACAAATTCACTAATAATGTTGTCATCTTGATCCATCACTAGTTTTTCACTCACTAGTTACCCTTGCCTTTAATCTAAGATAGTTGTTCTAGGAAGATTAAGTGCCCTTGCCTTTATTTGCCTTCTCTTGCTTATTACTAATTGCTTGATTACTCTTATACTTAAGTGTTGTTGCATTAATGCTATATTATAGTTAGATTAGATGTTATATTGCCTCAAGGAGTTGAACTTGCTTGAAATCTAATCCAAACACACAACCTTTCTGCAAATTTTCTGTCAAAAACCCAATTTTGGCAATCTGGAAATCACTAGATGGGCGGCCCCCTTAATTTTGTAAGGCGACCCCCTTAATCATTAAGGGTACCCCCCCCCCCCCCTAATTAAGGGGACCGGCCATCTGATGGTCGGGTTTACAGAATCTTTTCTGCTTTTTAGCCCATTTCAACCTATATTTCTCAATTTTCACCAACACATTTTGTCCTAATCTCCCAAACATACTTTATCCATCCATAAACACACAAATCTTACACTATAAATACCCCCAACCCTCAAAACTCTTCACTCATCCCTTCATGACTTCTCCAAACAAACCAAAACCAAAAGCCTCAAGGCTTGCAAGAATGACGGAAAAACCCATTTGGCGAAGAAAAAGCCCTCGAAACAAATCCATCATAACCAATGAAGTTGGAAATCACTCAACACCACCAACCACTTACTTCCCAAACTTTACACCAAATTCACAAGGACATTCATTTGATCCTCTTTACAAACCATACAACATTGGCCAAACATCTTCCTTCATGCCAAACCACTCATCTCATCCTCCAACCATTTGTAATGATCCATACAAGTTTGATCAACCATCCCACTACAATTCCAACTACACAAACCCAATTCATCCATATCAACACAATGACTTTCTTCGCATAGCCACGGAAAAGCAAAAGTTCCGTGATGAAATATCTAAAATCCATGATCTTAGTGATCTCAATGCCATGCATCTTGCACAACGCAACAAAGGGCAACCTCCATCATCACCCTACAACAATTGCCTACCTCACTCTCTCAACTTGGATCAAGTTACAAACCACACTCACTATTGCCCTTGTTGTATCTTCCTTCAAAAACAAATCCTATACTTGAGTGAAGATATTTCTTGGATTGAATATCTCCTCACTCGTCCTCATCCCATACCACCCTTAACACGATACAATATCGTAAGGTCCACCTCTTCTGCTCCATACCCCACTCCATATCCTTCTCCATCTAACAACTAAGCTTTATGCTTATGTTCTCCTTCAAGCAAATAAAACAATCAACCATGGGTTGCAAGCAAGTCCAAGTGCTCTTTTAGGCAATATAGGACTATGTCTTTTCTTTTGATCAATATGCCTTAAGCATATTAAATGTTGTAATGCTTTCTATGATGCTTGAATGAATCTATTTTTATTTGCATAATTATTGCTTTGCATGTATATGTGCCTTGTTCTCTTCTAATATTTTATGTAGCCAAGATTTCCATAGCTCATTCCCTTGGTGCTCTCAAATGAGGGGGAGCATATATCAAGGGGGAGCATTAACCTTTTTGATTTTACAAAAAGGGGGAGAAGAGAATGTTAAACTCTAATAATACTTGTCTAAAAATAATTTTTAGACCTAATGAGTTTAAGGTTTTGTAATCATCTAAAAAGCGGAGATTGTTGACATAAATAATGTCTAAAAACATTGTTAGCATATTAACAATGTCTCTATGTTTTGATAATTACAAAGCATAAACTCATTAATCTAAAACTTATGACGTAAACAAGTTTTTAGTGCTTAATATTTGGCTTTGCTTCCATATCACTTAAGGTATGAATAAACAAAGGGTTTATTGCATTTCATGATCAAAGAAATTTTTTCTAATCACTAGAATTTTTATAAAATGTATTAAACATTCTATATCTTTTACAAAATTACTTTTGGAATTAAAAGAATATGTTTAATTCATTATAAATATATGATTTCAAATTTCCAACCAAAAATGGCAAATTTTATCCAGAAAAATATTCCCCACTAAAAGACAAGAAAATCCAACGTTCTGAAGGGGCGGCCCCCTTAATTCCTTAGGCGGCCCCCTTAATCATTAAGGGGACCGGCCATTAATTAAGGGGACCGGCCACGCTCCAGAACAGTATTTTTCTCCCCTATAAATACTGGTTCATCCCACAGAATTTTCTCACCTTTGGCACTCCTAAACTTTCTATTCTAGATCCACATTTCTATTCTCCTAATCCTTTGATCATAAGTGCATAACTCTTTGTTTCAAAGTGATTCAAACTTCATCCTCTCAAGTGCAAGAGAAGAATACTTCTATCCCCCAAGACAAGAAGTATTACAACTTGTTGTGACCTCCACATACAAGTTGTTGGTGCATCATCAAGATTATTTACATTATTCTTTGTGAAGATTGTTGTGTATATTTGATTGTAGATAGTTGTGCTAGGTATATAGATTGTGTGAATAGTTAGTTGTTTGGTGTGAAGAAGAAAAGTTAGGAATTAGATTGTAGTGAAGAAGCTAGGTGTGAAGTTGTTAGTTGTGAAGTAAATTGGTGTGAAGAAGATAGGCATGAAGTAGTTAGCTGTGAAATAGATTGGTGTGAAGAAGTTGTGTAGAAGGTGTGAAGAAATTGTGGTGTGTAAATTGGTGTGTAAGGTTTTCTCCGCCATAAGGGAGCTTGTTGATATAGTGAAGAAAACTCTCGAGTTAGGTGCTCGGGGAGTGGAGTAGGGCAAGGAAGGTGTCCTTGTAGCCGAACCACTATAAATCTCTTGTCTCGCGGTTCGATCTTTCCATCTCTTACTTATTTCATTACTTATCATTGTTATATCTTACTTATTGATAGTTGTTTATATTGTGCAAGACTTGAGATCACATACTATCGAATCTAAATTTTGAAAACTAAGAAAACATTAAAACTATCTTTTATAACAAATTAGAAAGACGTAAAACTATTCAACCCCCTTCTAGTTTTCTACAGTAATAGTAAATATCAATATATAATTGAAAATTTTACAAAAAATAGTCACTCAATCCCATAATAAGTGTCTACTTCAAATATTTAAAGTTATTTAATTTAAATTTTGACAGTAAATGCTTTTTATTTGTGTTATATACTTGATAAAAATTATTACCAATTAAATTACGTTAACAACACAATTCATTCATATATTTTTCATAAAGTATTATATAAAACAAAAATAATAATTGTCAACATTTAATAAAAAAAAACAAAAAAAAAATAGTGAACATTTACTATGACACAGACTTAAAATATATGACTTTTTACAAAATTCATAATTTTATAAAATAAATTTTACTTTTACATATTAAAAAATAAATAAAAAATAAAATAAAAAATCTTTTTTTCATGAATTATATTTATTAAAATTGATAATGTATAAACAAGGGGTAACCAAACATAAAATAATTCAAAAAAATATAGAAAAAAATATATATTTTATCATTAATTATATTTATTATGCTCAAACTATTTTTAAATTTAACTTTTCAAAACACACTATAATCAAAATCCTTACAAAATTAAAACAAAAAATAAATTTAATTATTTGTTTTTAATATATAAAAATTTACATTATTTTAAATTTTAGAAAAAATAATTTAAAATAATTTCTAAATTTAAATTATTAGTTTAAAATTTTTAATACAATTATTCTTTAAAAATTTTAGATAAAACCCCGCGCGTGCGCGGGTATTATATCTAGTTAACTCTATCAAATCGTGAAACAAATCCTTTTAACTAAATTCATCTCATAATTTGTACTTAGTAATACTTAAAATGACCTTTTATGAATACCGATATACTAGTAGCGGTTAGACCAAATCAAAGTAAAACTGAATCACACCAATGCAGTGTTATGTATCTCAAGCCTAAGGATATATGACTCAATCATGTAAGAAACTCACAATCGATTATTATCCGTAATGTAACATTTCCAGTCATGTCAATCCTATATTCATCTAACTATGAATAAGTTTGTGTTATACAAACCCTCCTTATATTGTCACAATAAGAGGGTTTAATTAAATCATACAACCCGCGATGCACACCGTACAAACCAGTGATGCGGACAATGATTAGAAACCCTCTCTATGAGGAGGTCCAAATAACTTGCCCCCCTATGAATATTCTTGCATAGAACAATAATTCTCCAATTCTTGCATATGTAAAGTAAAACTTATTAACCATCTATCAATATCGTTTCAGTCACCCTGTTGAGATTCTCAAAGAATATTAAAAATAGCATAAATGATTATGATGTTGATATTATCATATTCAAAATGTAATCACTATAATTGATATCATTTGTCCTCACTCAGATATTTATGCACGACAACTTATTTATCACATATCTCATCATCTTTTATTAAACACGTCGTTAAAAAAAAACATTTGAATTTTTATGTGAAATATTAAGTGTTAAAAGGATATTTTGGAATTAGATATTACTACTCATTTTTAAGTTTTAAGTAAAAGCATTTGTTTAGACCTTCATATTGTGAAACTTGGACAAACAAATACTATCTAAAACCATATGAAGTTTCACAATATTATTTTAAGTTAATCTATTTCAATTTTTTGCGAGAATAAACTTGATTTTATTTGCTGTATGGGCTAATAGCACATCTATCATGTGACTTGGTTTAACGAGCTTATTGGACTAGCTAAAAAAAATTTAAATGTTCTCTTTCATTTGCGCTATACGAAAGTCTTTATTATTTTTTAAAACATCATCTTTATTTTTTTTTCTTTTTTCATTTTCTGTTGATATGCTTCTTACAAATCGCCACATATAGAAAGATTTTAAAGAATAACTCGGTTTCAAGTATTGCTGAATCTTGAACTTCAGGGCTTATAAAAAGGTAAAGATGAATAAACTTTGGATTTTTCTTAAGTTATTATACCGAACAGTAAACTTATTTTAGACTTTCTCCCAATTGGCCGTGCGCCATAACATACCATATATTTTATTATAATCTGAAATCAGTTTTCAACTCACAAGCTTCAACTCGTCATGACTTGTGTTGTGTCTTAGTGAGGTAAAACTGAATCGCATCGTTGGTTCAATCATTAAGTAGTTGCATATTTTTTGGCTCGACTGTCAGGTGACGCTTATAAATTCAGGGTCGTCCCATTAATTTATGAAATTCTTGAGGCCCTAGACGAATTCATATAATGAGGCCTTTTAAGAATGAATGTTATATATAAAATGTCACTATTTTTAATATATAATGCAATTAGTTATCTAAACGTTCTAATATATTACTCATTTAAGATATTTTCTCATTTAAATATTTTTTTCTTCATAAAAATATGTGTACACATGCATATAATTTTTAACGGAATAAATTTTGGGGCCCCAAAAAATTTTGAAGCTCTGAGCGGTTGCTCACCTTGCACACCCTCAAAGACGGCCCTGTTTATAATCAATTGTACCTTTAAAGAGGGTGTACAGATTAAAAAGAATTGCATTTTTGCATGCACATGTTGTGGATAGCCATATATGTCCATAGAATGAGTCAATGAGATGGGTTTCTTGTTTAAAACCAGGCCCAAAGCTCAAAAATTAAGGTTACACATTTACACTTCACCTTTTAAGGTATATCATGTGTAATATCGATTGATTTTTTGTCCTTGATTTTGTTGTGCAATGAACAAGCTATACTATTCATGGGTAAAAAGTTCAAAATTGCAAACGCACATAAATTTACATTAGGACTTCAAATTTAGTATAAAGTATAAATCATTAGCTTTTTCGTTTATTAACACGTCAACATATTTCACCATAACATAAAAACAACAATAACAACAATAATACCCAATCTCGTCTAAGCGGGTTATTGGAGAAGTGAGGCATAGACAGATCATACCTCTACCTTAAAGTAAATCCAGAAATAGGAAATTGTTTCCATGACGACATCCGGGACGCGACAACATTAAAAAATAATAATAATAAAATAAATTAAGTTGTTTAATATGCTTTTTTTTATTTTTTATTATTATTATTTAGTTGTTTAAAGTTGTTTAATATGCTGACAATAAATAAATCATAAACTATATAAAGTTGATGGATTAAATTATGAAGTTACAGTCACCTAATAATGGAATGGAATGTACTTTTTACTAATCTGGGTAATGTTTGTTATTGAATACCCATAAGGCTATAAAACAAGCAATAAGCATTAAACAAGTGCAATAAAAATTGTATTTATTATATGGGCCTTTCTTGGGCCAGTTATGTAATACAGTCGTCCCCAAGGCACGTGCGGGTCCACCATTTTGTTACTGCCCGAAAGTAGTCGGGTCGGGTCGGGTCGACCACATGTTAACCTGCTCCAACTACATTTTCATTATTCACTCTTAAAAATGTTTGCTTCTTTGGATCCTTTCAATATTCCAACTACTACTTTGATTTTTTATGTCACTTTGTTATTCTACTACTTCTGTACATGTTCTTTAAAATGTCTATGATAATGTATTAGCCGAAAATGAGATACAACGAACGATAGCACATGCTAACTACTAAAAGAAAATCGTGCAAAGTTACAAAACAGATACGCGTATAAGGAAAATAAGGTAGATTCGAAAAGAATTGGTAGCTAACTAATGCCAAGATCTTCGAAAACTACATCATACCTTAAGTGCATATATCGTGCATTGTCGACCAACTTGGGCGAATGTCTTTGCTTTACTTTAAAACTAGGACCACAATATGTTTTTGACTCGAATTGCAATAGGTATATATATAAAGGGAAACGCCAAACGAAGCCTTAATGGTTACGTATAATGAGCATGCATTGAATGTTTGTACCTTAATAATAGACTAACCCACTCTTCATATAAGTGCACCTAACCGATCTAATGTACAATCACTTTTGCATCTTTATAACTTTTAAATGTAAGGCTACAAATAGCTAAACCCATATATAAATAGCAACTTAAGTCTCGTTAATTTCAAACTAATGATCTCTAATCTCTATGACCAAATAGTTCATTCAAAACATAATAATGGCTTTTATATTGTGGTTTCATTTTCTTTGAAATTTTTTGCAGCTAGATAAAGTTTGTTCCTTCTAAAAAATCAATGATCTAAGCTTCTCTCGTTGTCGTTCTCGGCCACTTGTGAACGTCATTGTTGTTCATAGCTTTGTACCTCGATCATTCATTGAAATAGATAGCGAGATGTTATTCTATCATTGACAGAAATAAGTTTACAGCCAGCCATACAAAATCATCAACTTATTAAAGAGCATATGAAATAATTAAATGCAATGTTTGTTCGTTGTATATAATTTGTGGTATCTTGTTTCTCGAATTCTCCCCCAAAGAACCCGTGATGCTTACACAGTTACACTAATTAATTAATTATTTTGTGGCCCAACCATACATGGTAAATGACAAATTAACTTAACACTTTAGGCTTTATTTCAATCATAAGTGATAAAAATCTTTATGGGTAAGTACAAATTAACTTAAGAGAATAAGATTGACTTTTACGGGTTTTTGTTTGGTCAAATTTTATATTAAATTTTATATTGTACATTTTGCATTTTTGTGAGCAGTTTTACATATTTTATTATTATAACAAAGTAAATTTTATGGTTTTCTGTTTTGTATTTTTTGTGTTTAATACTTTTAACTTATCAAATTTTATAGTTTTTGTTCTATATTTCAGATTCACAATTAAAAAAAAATGTTTAGGAAAAGGTATTACAATCATTTTCAAAAATGTACCAATAATCTTTAATTGTGGACGTGGCAAATTAAGTTCCATCACGGCTTGTTTCGATAAGGGCAAATTATTTAAAAAATATATAAAAAAAAAAATAATATTATACTTGCCTCTGTTTCATCTTCTGGGTAACAAACAAAAAAAATTTATTTTCAAGGCAATAAAGTTGTCTTTTCTCTCTTTTATGGGTAATATTTGACCCTCTAAACCGGCACCCTCCAAGTGTACAGGTTTTTTATCTGCTTCTACAAAAAATGTGAGGTTTCATCAATCTTTTCTTGTCTTAAATATATAGAATTAGCAAATCCCTACCAAAAACCCCCACCACAGCCCACCACCACCGCCACCTACCTCCACCACTACCGCCCCACCGCCTTCCAAATCCCCACCAAACACTAATCCTTCAACACAATTTTTAAATTAAAACAAAATCTCCAAAATCCCCAATATTCACAAGAAATAAAACCCTAACAAACAAAATCCGCTCCAACTTCCCCCACCCCATTTGCAACCCTTGTTTGCAGACGCCAACGGCCGCCACCACGCAACATTGCCGTGATACTTCTTTCTTTGACATATGAGCTTACAACATGTCAACACGCACCACTGCCGTGATACTTCTTTCTTTTCCCTTTTTCTGTCATCCAAGCAAACCAAGATCCAAATACAAGATCTTTGTTTTTACCAACCGAAACCCAGTAAAATAACGAGATCCAAGCAAACCAAAATCCAAACTAAAGATCAAAATAACACAAACCCGCTGAAACCCAAATCACTAAAAACCGAAAACAGATCCAAACATCATAGTTCACCAAACCAAAAACCAAAAACTTGAAACTAAAAAAAATCTGAAAACCACCAAGTCGAAACCCAAAAAATCTGTATTTGAACCGATCTCTTGGTTACTATTTTGGTTTCTTGTTATTTGGGTCTTTTCTTATTTCTGTGCTCCACTTTATAGATAATAAAAAATGTGTATGTATCAGGAGGAGGTGGCATTGCTATATACGTATTTGAGTTATTGATGTGGCAGTATAACAACCGGGTACCGGTTTAGAGGGTCAAATATTACCCACAAAAGAGAGAAAAGACAACTTTATTGCCCTGAAAATAAAAAAAAAAATTGTTTGCTACCCAGAAGATGAAACGGTGGCAAGTATAATATTTTTTTTTATAATTTGCCCTTTCGATAAACGTCAATAGCTTGGTGGAAAGTACTTTTATCTTTTTAAAGTAATGTATGTAACATCCTTGTTTGACAACGAACCTTTTTCATAGAAGAGAAATTATTAATCATGTTAATAGTTAATCAAATTAAACTTAATTAGTCAATTGTAATTCTCAGTTTTGTCTCAAACAATCTTGAACGATATGTTCAATTCTACTAATGGAAAATGACACAAAAAGGTACCCAACTTGCGAGTCATTTCTAATCAAGGTATTACACTTTTTTATTTGCATAAAAGGTGTCCAGCTTATTTTTTTGGTCAATTTAGGTATTTTCGCTAAAGATTTAACGACTATCAGTTAAGTTTTACATTTTAAGTCCACCATCGATGCCACCACCACCAATCATGCCCACCACCACCACTACCAAGCACCGTCTCCACCACCAACCCCACTCACCACCGCTGAAATCACCAACACCACCCAACACCACAAGAAACTACCAATCTAAACCACCATCACCACCTCATTCACTGCCACCAACCACAGATGACGGTGTTAGTTGGGTATGGTGGTGATGGCGACAGTGGGCTAGGTTGGTAATGACGACAAATGTTGTTTAGAGGATGATAGTGGCAATGTTGACACTGTTAAGTGGCGTTGGCCTAAAACGATGGTGGGTGAGGTTGTTGGTGGTGATGGTGGGTGGGGTTGGTTGTTTGCGGCGGTGGTGGATGAGGTTGGTAGTTTGTGACGGTGGTGGTTGGGGTTGGTGGTGGAGGCGGTGCTGGGTAGTGATGGTAGTTGGCAGGGTTGGTGGTGGCGACGATGATTGGTTGTGGCGGTAGTGGAATTAAAATGTAAAATTAACGGGTGGTCTTTAATATTTAAAGAAAATACATACATTGGCAAAAAAAAATAATAAATAAAGAAAAACAAAATAAAAAAAATCGGTTACCCTTTTATGCGAAGAAAAAAAATGCAGTACCTTAATTGAAAATGACGTCTAAATTGAGTACTTTTTTATGTCATTTGTCCTTCTACTAATAAAGTTTGTTACGGAAGCGGCTAAATTAATAATCTATACTACTTATAATTGAGGAAGGACTCTCTCTCCAAAAACTTCAGATATACACAAAATGATGCATGGTTTACAACAATTTAAAGCAAGCAATTTTTATAATTACAACAAGCAAAGCATTGTGTACAACAAAAACTAGCATGAATCGAAATTCAGACCACTTTCCTTAGAATTATACATTAATGATGCATGGTTTACAACACTTTAAAGTAAGCAATTTTCATAATTACAACAAGCAAAGCATTGTGTACAACAAAAACTAGCATGAATCGAAATTCAGACCACTTTCCTTAGAATTATACATTAATAGCATTAAAAACACCCCCTACATTCAATATTACAATTATTTAAACACAATGTACAACCCTCATTCTACATTAATAGCATTAAAAACACCCCTACACCTAATATTACAATCATTTAAACACAATCTACAACCCTCATTCTACATTAATAGCATTAAAAACACCCCTACACTCAATATTACAATCATTTAAATATAATGTACAACCCTCATTCTACATTAATAGCATTAAAAACATCTCTACATCCAATATTACAATTATTTAAACACAATGTACAACCCTCATTCTACATTAATAGCATTACCCCTGCATCCAATATTACAATCATTTAAACACAATGTACAACCCTCAATCTTAACCTAGACATGAACCTGTGACCAAGACTCGACTCAATAAAACTCGACTTGATACACAAAGCTGTGCCCAAGTAAATTTAGGTGTCGGAATGACATCCCGTAACATTTTTATTAATTCAATTGAAATTTTTTATTTCAGGGTATCCACCTCTGCAACGCGCGGGTAGCCTGCTATCATACATGATTCAACTTAAAAATCTAAGAAAGCTAGATGAAGCATGATACGTTTAGGCATTCTCACATCAAACTTTACCTTGTAATATTTTTATAAGATAAATTTTGAAAAATACTTTTCCCACTATAACATGTTACCATAGGCACAAATGTGTCTAAATCATGCAAGCCCGACTTGACTATCAGACATCAAAAGTTGTGAAAAAGTAAATCAATATTTTGCTTTTCCAACTTTTGTAAAAAGTGTAAGTTATTTGGACCACCGGAGAGGGTTTCTAATTATTGCATGCATTGGGTTGTACGTTTTGATCAAACCCCCTTGATTTGACAATATAAGGAGGGTTTCTATAACATGACCTAGGGATGAGAACGGTACCAGAATAGTATCAAAACCGTACCGAATTGGTGATAACAATTTTTTTCCGAGCATGAAAGTGAGTACCGATACCGTATCGGACGAGATTCGGGTACCGGTACCGGTACTCGGTACCGAAAATTCGATACCTATACGGTTCTTCCCGTTTTTTCTTAAACAAAAAAGGATTCCAAGAAAATGCAACAAAAATAAGAAAAAACAAACATTTTCAAGTGATTTCAAACCACGATGTGGCACATAATGAAACCAACACTTACATAAATACATCACCAAGATAGTCGTTACATACAAATGTTCCAAAACTTTTAAAAATAGTTCCGGGTTTAATTTTTGGGAGGTTTTATGAATGATCTATATTTGTCACAATAAGTTTTTCGAATGTTTGGTTTGTTTTGATATGTTTTACATGATTATTGTTTGATATGGAAGAGGTCAAATGGGTGTTTGGATAAATTATTTAATTAAAAAACAAGACTACTCAAATTTTGGGATTTTTTTGGTACTTCTCGCTTTGGTACCAGTATCGTATTAGTGGTACCAAATTTTTTTTGCCTCGATTCATGCTACCAGTTCCGTACCGTTTATTAGGAATCGATACCATTTTGATACGGTTCCTGTTCGATACCAGAATTCATGTCCAAATGCTCATCACTAACGCAACCCTTTGTAAAAAAAACATTATGTAAATAATTTTATATTCTTTTTATAACTTTTAAGACTTGAAAAAATATTAAAAAATCCGAGATAAGTAAGGTCAAAGCATACGAGGATTCAATGTGGCGATATTTTGTACCATCGGTGTTCCGTTTTGACTTTTTTACATCAACGGCCCAGATGAGTTTAACATTGGCGCCATATTTAAGGCAATGGGTCCCACATCACTTTGGATACGCACTACGTCGTCGTTTTCTTTTTGTTATTTTTCAATGCAAAAGGAACTCCCAGGTTCTCAAAATAAAGGTACCAAGTTACCAACTACTTAATATTTATTGCATCCATTTTATTTTCCATAAAGTAGTGGTACACAAATTTTATCATAATAAACTTTTTTATTTCTTTTTATTTTTTTAGTTTGTTTAATAATCAGTGTTGCAAAACAAGGCTTACAAGATAAATTAATTATCGTTTAGGCGTTATAAAACCACCAATCTTTTCGATTTTTGTAAATTGGTCAAACATGATCACCGACGGTCAACATTGGTCAATCTTGCCGAAAATACCTAAACTCATCATAACATTCTTTTAATAATTTATTTATATCTATCACAAGATTTTATTTATTTATTTATTTATTTATTTATTTAAGAAAAATCTTGCCGGAAATATATAAAAATTGCCAAAATACTTAAAACTTGCCGAAAATACAGAGAAATGCCAATCCGATTAATCATCTTTTAATCCCGCCTATACCGATTATAAGCTACAGGAGTGTCAATCGCCCGACTACAGATTCACGATTTTTGCAACCTTCATAACAAGTAATCTAGTAGCACCGGTTAAAATGAATTAATTTAATACAAACTTTTCTTCTCGATTAGAAAATGCATTTAATATATGTTAGTTGAACTTGAAAACTAAGTAAATGTGATTTTAATTTAATGAATATCAAGTTTCTTTATTTAGTTGTAAAGTTGCAAAAATCGCTAATAGTTAGTCGGGCGGCCAACGCCTTTGTAGTTAGTAATCGATTTAAGCGAGATTTCAAGCATACTGTGTTCTCAAACATTAATGAAAGACTTCAGTTTTAATTATGCGGTCCATTGTGCGTGAGAAGTGAGGAAGGCGATCCTCAAATTAAATAGAAGGCTTAATTTTATTTTTATTTTTAAAATTAACCTGACTAATTTGTTGGTTTGCTTTTCTCGTCCTGATTTTTCTCTACATGTGTATCGTTACATCAAACCAAATTATACATTTTTTTGTGATTATGGTTTCTTTCTATTAAGAAGAAAAAGTATCCTTGGTTAGATGCAATTATACAAACAAAAGCTTATGAAGGAGATGTGGAAACCTAAAAAATGTTATAAGTTAAGGAGTCATTTCTATTGTTACCATTCTCTTATACGTCTTTAAGTAAATCATACCAAGCAGGGCTCTAAATGAATTGAACGAACATGAATGAAGATTTGTTTATATTCTTTCATTAAATTTTAATTGTACAAATAAACAAACACGGTCACTTAAACGAACGAATTTTCTTATTCATGTTCGTTTATTAAGAAACAAAATTTGTTTACGCTCGTTTATGTTCATTTAATAAACTATTAAACGATTATAAACGAACAAACATAGATGAATGTAGAGTTGTAGACTAATAAATATATTTAAAAGTATACATAATAATGTGTTTTATAAGTGTTTTTTGTTTATGTAAACTAATTTTAAAGTGTCTAAGAGAAATATATGATATACAAACATAAAAGACCATTAACGAATACATAATTTGATATTCACGATTATAAATGAATGAACATGACTTTTGTTCATGTTTATTAATTTAACTAAACAAACATAAATTATTATTCATGTTCAGAACACAAACAAATATTTTACTGAACAATTTATCGTTTGCAGGTGATATATATTCTTGTCCAAGATCATCATGGGAGTATTTATGGTACCAATTTGACCCAACATAAATTAATATATATCACTTGGAATTTAGGTTGAAGGTTGAAATTTTCAGAGTATAAAATAACTTACCCTGTAATTATTAGAAACACTGTGCCACCTATATTCATATTTTTTATAGTCGATGCACATGCAGTTTTGCATTTATGTTCCTCTTTTGTGGGCCTTTACCGTCCATGTGTATAATCATTATCCATCATAGTCGATAAAAAACAACACAATATATGTCGCGATGATTTGTACCTTCAAACATTTTATTGCTAAGTCGTCATTATGCAATAAATCGCACTATCATACCTACTAATGGTGATTAGAGAATTTGAGAGTGAATACGGATATGACAGTTCTGAAAATAAAAAATATCAAACACTACATTAAATGATGCGCAAAAGTTTGTCCCCGCATATCCTTTCTCTCGGTGTGAGAATAAGTATGTAGTAAAAAGACTTAGGTGTTGTTTGTTTATTAACAGACTTTAAATCTAAATCTAAAACGTAAATGTCTGAATTTGAATAAAATAATATTGTTTGTATTTTTGTGAAAACATATCTAAATGATATGAATATAATGCAGTTTTATTCTTACGACACATAAATATTAAAAGACATTAAGAGGTAACAAGACATCCCCTACACATCTTGTTGGTTAAAAAGTTTGAGCCTTTAATTGCCTCTGAACGAGAAGAAAAAACAAACGCGCTTAATGACCCAAATGTCTAATCGCGTCTGAACGAGTCAGATTAGAGGCTGTTAAGAGACACTTTTTAAAAAACAAATACCACCTTAGTTGAAGGGAATAGCTTTTGGCAGACTTTTGCTATCAAAACTGGATATTATAGAAGGTGTCTCCCGAGTCTTGATTTTTGGTAACCGCTAAGGACAATGTCTTGTACTCCTATTTTGGCGGAACAACTTTAACTGATAGATAGAACATGTGCTTGACTTGGTCATGTTTAGCTTCTGTGATAATATCTTCTGTGATAATATCTTCGAAATACACACACTTGGTAAAACACATGACTTCGATTGACGAATTCTCTTACGGCAGTCTTTGCTGTTTATGATTTTACACCAAAAGAGATATTATGAAGGTTGTAAAAATGTTCTGAGAGTATGCTCCAAAACATCTTCGAAGAGACGTCTCCGAGTTGTTCGGAGGGTACAACATTGGTATATTTACCGAATATGTCACCAATATAGTTTTTCAAAAAGAAGTTTTTGATTACTCTTAAGGGTGCATTTGATATACTATTCGGAATCACAATCGGTATGATCAGGTGCGAAGCTTCATAGGGGCCGGGAGGGGGGGGGGGGCGCCCGACCCCCCGAAATTTTTTTTGCGATGTATGGGGTATATAGTTTTCGTGTAGAAAAATTTCGGTATATTCGGTTTCGACCCCCCAAAAATTTCGGTATACCTGAAATATACCCTTAGGGAAAAAAAATTTAGATCCCGACCCCCCACTTATAAAATCCAAGCTTCGCCACTGGGTATGATATTGATTAAAGGATAGTATGGGATTGAGAATAATGATTTCATTTTCATTGTTTGGTGTAAACTTTAGAGTATGGTTATCAAATGTTCTTTTTAGAAAGACATATAGTTTTCATGTGTTAGTGGTGGGTCTCATATGAATGAGTTATAAAAGGTGTCTACTCTCCTTTTATGAGTCTATGGGTATCAAATGATAGTTTCATTTTCCAACTTAGGGCTTGTTTGTTAAATTTTTTTATTACATGTTTAACTAAGAGATAACTTAATGCAGATAACCTCAGTTTTATTACTTAATATTTTCAGTCATCTTTCTCTATTAAGTCACAAACAAACAGTTTTTATATGACTTAATTAATTAAGTTTTTTTTTATATTAAGTCAATTAAATCGAAAATAAACACCCCTTAGTAATCAAACATTTACGATGATAATTGATACATTTCGATAGTTGTGTACCAAACCCACCCTTAGTAAGAGCATCTCCAATGGCTCAAACAAGCAAAAGCTTTTCACTATTACAAAAAGCTTTTGAGGATGATTTTTAGCATTGCATGACAAGCTTTTTGTAAAGCTTTTTAAGAAGACTTGGTGAACTCCAAGTCATTCCTAAAAGCTTTAGTTATTAAATGTGTGTAGCATTAATGGCATTAAATGCTTCAAGTCTTTATGACTTGGTGCCATTGTAGATGCTCTAATAAAATAATGAATCTTAGGATAATTACAAATCTTTTACTAGTATTATAGTAGTCGCTACAATTATAAAAGTTTTGTCGTTTATTGAGATCTCTCTCCAAATTAAATAATGATACATTCCTTATTGTTCTATTTGCCACCCTACGCTACGTTGTCATAATAAATATGGACTAATTTTTGTTTTAATGGTAGTTATGATTGAGTTTAAGTTTCTTTAATCACTGTTACTTTTAGCGATGATTTTTATGTATCTTTCTCCTTTATAGTGTCACATTTTTAATTTTTGGCAACTTATGAGCTTTTTTACAAAACAAGTTTCACACTTTATTAAAGTTAATTCATTTTGTTGCCGAAAGAGCATGTACGGATAAAATCACAATTACCTGCACAAAAAACTAACTGTTAAAGTAAAGCAGCATGCCATATGCGCGATGGGTCCTGCACCTGCGATATACTTGCGTGATTTGACGGTATATATTTGGTGTTTTATATGCCAAAGAAAGTGTACCCAAATTTTAGGACCCAAATTTTAAGGGTGACCACACCTTCTCGTAAGGAGCGTATCCGGTCATTAGATGCATTACTCGCTTATATCATATGAATCATGAGTTGTACGATTTGATTAAACCCCTCTGATGTGATAATGCAAGGAAGGTTTGTATAATATAGCCCCAAATTTTAATATTGATTGTCTAGTTTGATACCCTATAGATTAAGGGTGGATCCATAACTTATAGTCATAAAGTGCAAATAAAAAATTTACTAGTATAAAAGAATTACGAAGTCACAAGATTCATTGTGAAAAAATTATGATTTTTGTCAAAATTTACTATATGTGAATATAATTCATGTGTTTCTGTGAACCTTCGGAACTCCTAGGTCCGCCCCTTTATAAGATGATTGGCACGTAAGATAGAAAGAACTAAAAAAGCTTTTTCTCTAACAGTTGTAATAAGATCATCACATCTCGTTTAAGACATACATACCGAATGTACATAAATGCTAGAGTCCTTAATAAATTCCGCCGTTAAAAAAAAATACGAGTAGTTATTCTAAAATATGATAAGTATAAGAAAATAGTATCACTACTAAAATATGATAAGCAACAAAAATATGGAGATGGTCAAGGAAATGATAGGAAATTAGGAAGTAATTATGAAAATATTCTATTTAAACTAATTAAAAAGCTCGTGTGCATTATTAACTTAAGTAGGAAAAACCCTATCTAATATCGTCCTTTTGTTAAATATTTAAACATAGTTAAAATATCTGTACGTCAACCCCAATCTACAAAAGTTACTTACTTAAGAGTACAAAATACATTTTTATAGTTTATCAATTTTCACACAATGCATCTTTGTCAGAAATTTTTGTCAATTTCCATTCATATGTAAGTAAAAATTGAACACATTACAATGATTACATCTCTGCGGATTAACGATATC
This sequence comes from Artemisia argyi, assembly GCA_030686995.1. Taxonomy (NCBI): domain Eukaryota; kingdom Viridiplantae; phylum Streptophyta; class Magnoliopsida; order Asterales; family Asteraceae; genus Artemisia; species Artemisia argyi. The sequence continues at coordinate 22,770 of JARVZY010009382.1, forward strand.
ATTTGTTTCTTCCTTATCTATGTTATCTACAAAAAGTCAAATATCCATCTTGATAGTAGTAGTAGAGGTTGTAGATGGTTACGAATTCGACCACCATATATCTGAAGGGTGGTGGTGGAGATGGCGGATGGTGGTGGAGGCGGTGAGAAGATCATGATGAGTTTAGGTATTTTATGGTGGTTCTGCGAGATTTTATAATGATGTGTTTATGTATTTTAAGATGGGTTTTGCTATCTGTGGTGTTGTGAATTATTGTAAGTGGTTTAGGTATTTTGCGGTGATGAAGGTGTTGAGAAGAAGAAGATGATGGTTAGTCGAGGTGGTAAGATGAAGATAAAATAAATAATGGGTTGTTTAGGAGTAAATTTTATCTAGAATTGTATTTGAGTTTTAGTAGATTAAAAAAAATAAAAAATTGCATCATCAGTCCTTAAAGATGTAATATGTTTAACTTTTACTAATGAATGGATCATAATTGTCAAAAGTTTATGACAAAAATATTTATGTTTATTGTAATTTATGTTTAGTTTATCGGTTTTTGGCAGCAATAAAAAGTAAATAAATAAAAATTAAACATTTTAAACCTAATTTTGAAAGAAAATATTTACATTAAATAAACTAAATTTAGCTTATTTTTTTAATTATTTAGGTTTTTCTAATTTGTGCTTTAGAGCCACAAGTTAATCACACCAAAAATACACAAAGGCTCATGAAAAAGAAAATAGGAATCCATATAAAAATACAAAAATGTACTTTTATGTGAATCGTCATGTACTTTTCATATATTTTTGATGTGCTTAACTTGTATCCTTAAAATACAAGTTAGAAAACGGATAATATATGCATATTGTATAAATTACTTTTACAAAAATACCGGGGAGTGTATATTTTCTCTCTGATTTAAAAATGAAACAAAGGTATAGTAGTAAAAAAGAGATCTTAGATAGACAAAAACAGCACAACACAAGATGATTCTCACAAACATGTACAGTTATCTTCTTTCCACTTTTACTGACACCCGACCCGTCACTATCACCTTTCTTTAATCCCTCCCTCCCCTCCTTCTTCCCCATCACCCCACACACCAAAACACACACTAAAAACACACACACACACAAAACCCAAATGTCCAGCCTCAAGCTCATTCCACTCTTCACCATCTTCATACTAACCTCATACTCATCATCATCAACAACAACAACACCCTTAAACTGCACAGAACCAACAAGACTATGCACATCCTTCCTAGCATTCACACCAACCCAAACCCAACCCATCCACGTCATCACCAGCATGTTTGACGTCACCCTCTCCGACATCACATCCGACACCACCCACAACTACCTCTTCATTAAGAAAAACTGTTCATGCAGCTACACCTTTACCTACTTTACCAACACAACTTACACTGTACGGACAAACACCGACAAGAATATGAACAAGACAAGATCTGTTTATGATCTTGTCGGGGAAGAATATGATGGGTTGGCGTATGAGAAACGGGCGCGTGGAGAGGAGCGCGTGGCGCGTGAGGGAGCTGTGGTTGGGGTGGAGCTGTTTTGTGGGTGTTCGAGTGGGTTGTGGAACTATTTGATGAGTTATGTGGTCAAGGAAGGGGATAGTGTGGAGATGCTGGCGAGTAGATTTGGTGTGAGTATGGATAGTATTGAAGGGCTTAATGGGATTGCTGATCCTGATAATGTTACTGTTGGGGCTCTTTGGTATATCCCCTTGAATTCGGGTTAGTGTTTTTTTATAGGATTATTATGGTGTTTTCTTGACTGTGTTTTGGGAGTATGGCGGTGTTTGTTTCGGCTTATATAGCTGGCTTATGGCTTATTTGGTTCTGGGCTTATGTTACATAAGCTCACTTTTTGTGGCTTATTTTGAAAACTTTTAATATAAGCTTATTATGTCATAATAAGCTTATATAAGCCGGAAACTTTCAAACATAAGCCACAAAATGTGAGCTTATGTAACATAAGCCCAGAACCAAATAAGCCATAAGCTGGCTATATAAGCCGAAACAAACACCCCCATAAGTCCCCTTGAATTCGGGTTAGTGTTTTATAGGATTTCTTTTTGGTGTTTTCTTGTGATTTCTTGACTGTGGTTTGAGGAGTATGGGGGTGTTTGTTTTGGCTTATATAGTCGGCTTATGGCTTATTTGGTTCTGGGCTTATGTTACATAAGCTCACTTTTTGTGGCTTATTTTGAAAACTTTTAATATAAGCTTATTATGTCATAATAAGCTTATATAAGCTGGAAAGTTTCAAAAATAAGCCACAAAATGTGAGCTTATGAAACATAAGTCCAAAACCAAATAAGTCATAAGCTGGCTATATAAGCCGAAACAAAACACCCATAATATAGTTTTTGTGTTCGTGAGACGCGGATAGTCAGGAAATAGTGCAATCTTTTGGGAGAAAGGTTATTGAGTGGGTGTTTGTTTAAGCCTATGTAACGGGCTTATGGCTTAGGTTGTTTTCGGCTTATGTTTCGTAAGCTGACTTTTTGTGGATTATTTTGAAACTTTTTCGGCTTATACTTATGTAAGCTTATTATTATGTCATAATAAACTTATATAAGCCGGAAAGTTTCAAACATAAGCCACAAAATGTGAGCTTATGAAACATAAGGCTAAAACCAAATAAGCCATAAGCTAGCTATATAAGCTTAAACAAACACCCCTGAAGTGTATAATACATTTTCTCCGGGACAAGTTGGCTAACACTGGTTACTGGTTCTTTGTGTCTGGCAAATGAAATAATTAGATTATCTTGTCAAAGATGGATCCCAGACACTCTTTTAGTTTATGATTTTGTATTTATGGATTTATTGTAGTACCTGGTGAGCCGTATCCTATAGATAATATTTCTTCCCCTGCACCTGCTCCGGTAGTGTCATCTGGTGCTAATGTTACAGGTATGATTATGCTAAATGTGTGATGAATGTTTTTAATATGTTGTATGCGATGAGTTGGCTAATGACGTGATGTTTAATGTAGTTGAGGAAAGTGATCATAAGAGTGGTGTGAAGCATTGGTGGATTATAGGGGGTTTGGTTGGTGGTTTGGCTGTGATTCTGGTTGTTATGGCTGTTTTTGTTTGCACGAGGGCGTCGATTTGCTATGGCGATGGACGACTCGGTTTAAAGGATCATGAGGATGGTCATAAGTTTCATATATTGAGGACGTCGAGCTTTTGGTGTGGTTCTGGGAGATTGTGTTGCAAATCGGATGATTGGAGACGTACTAAAACTATTGAGGAATCTAGTGACCGTCATACAAATATTCCAAAAGGTTTGGACTTTGGTTTATGTTGTTTTTGACGTTGGGGATGTTTGGATTGCTTATAAACAATACCAAACACCCCCTTTATATATTAACAGTCTCTATGCATAGTTTTGATGTGAAATTGTGATTTTTTTGCCCGTTATTGCAGTTATCGCAACTGACGTGTTTGATGTGGAGAAGCCTGTTGTCTTCGCATATGAAGAAGTTCTATCCTGTACAGATTTCTTTTCCGAGTCCAATCTTTTAGGTCATGGAACATATGGCTCTGTGTATTACGGTTTACTTCGCGAGCAGGTTTGCTGTTTGATCTGTCGCCTTTTTTCGAATCAACTTGTCACAATCTTACTAGTCCATTGTTGTTTATTCAGGAAGTTGCTGTCAAAAGGATGACTGCAATGAAAACTAAAGAGTTCATAGCAGAAATGAAAGTTTTGTGCAAGGTTCATCATACAAATTTGGTAAGGATTTTGAGTTTCAATGTTTAGATGACGATGTAGATGTCATACCTGTAGGCCATGTTACATCTTGCTCCTTTCAAGTATTGACTTTGTTTGGTTTTCTTCTTGTCAAGGTAGAGCTTATTGGTTATGCAGCGAGTGACGATGAACTCTTCCTCATTTATGAATATGCTCAGAAAGGTTCACTTGGGAGTCACATACATGATCCTCAAAGCAAGGGTAAATTCTACACACTGCTTAATCAGATACAGTACCTAAAACATTAGTGACATGCATTATAATACTTCCGTAAACAGCTTAGTAGTCAAATTAGAGGGTGCAAGCGTTGATAAAAATGAGATAATTAGATGTTTTGATCTACTGGGTGCGCCAACCATTTTTGACCCATCCGATTTAACCCATTCCCTTTATTGACCCATTACCCAACAATAAGTCTCTGTCTTTGCTGGCTTTTGATAATGGTAATAATTAATATTAGTCTCAACTACTCCGTATAACTATATAATTTCTATGATTTAAAGATGTATCCGAAACTCCAAGTTAATGCAGTAAACTGTACATGGCTTCTGTCTAGGTCATCCAACTCTATCTTGGATTATGAGGGTTCAAATTGCGTTGGATACTGCAAGGGGACTGGAATACATACACGAGCACACCAAGCCTCATTATGTGCATCGAGATATCAAAACAAGCAACATTTTACTTGATGGTGCCTTTAAAGCCAAGGTATCTGTCTTGTTACATATTGCCTAACAATAGAAATATTATCCATCATAGTAGTATGTTTGATGGAACTTTCCTCAAACAGATTTCAGATTTTGGTTTGGCAAAACTTGTTGGAATAGCTAATGATGTAGAAGCTTCTGCGACAAGAGTTGTTGGAACTTTTGGTTATTTAGCTCCGGAGTAAGTGTTGTATATACATGTTTCCTGTTTAAATTTGT
>JARVZY010009383.1:0-27474 GCA_030686995.1 Artemisia argyi
GCATCGTGGAGGTAGACGAACCATATGAGGAACTATGTGATACGTGACTTAGAGTTGGGGAGTAGAACTTGGAGATGATATTTGTATGGAGCAGAAAGCGTTATCTTCACAGATCGTAAGAACCGTTAGCATTTATTTGACAAGAGGTTAATATATGTTGAAGAGAAGTTGAGTGTGGAATTTCTCAGTGACTACGATTGTCTGATTCGCCACCGTCAAGGAACGTCGGACATCGTGGTAAGAGCGCTGAGCGGGAGTGAACGAGTGAAACTTAGATGTTGGTGAGCAATGATTATGATAATTCAGTTCGGAGTTAAGAGGATGATACTGACAGCCTAGAGAGAGAGGTTCAAGGATGAGAACATGTAAGAAGAATGATTACTTGGTTTAGACCAGTAAATGGAAAGTAACGAAGATGGAGGAATGTACTTTGCGGACCAACTATTGGTTTCGTTGAGAGGAAGCATAAGGACAGCAGTCATGCAAGGTATTTGATACATCCGAGAATGGATAAGACATATCATTACCTTTGCAAGAGATGTATGGAGGAGTAGGCGAGACTTTTCGCTCGATGAGTTGCTAATGAGCCATAGGGTGTTGCAAGGAACATGATGAAATATTTACTTCGCGATAGTGGTAAACATGTTATGGAGTCTTGAGAACGCGTATGAAGATGAGTACGACTTATCGTTTTTACATGAATGGACTAAGTGAGCGTACAAATTAGGCGTTGGATGGTGAGCTGAGAGCATGGGTGTATTTGAGTTTGGAGGAAGCTGAGGTATGCATTTATCTTTAGCTGAGTTCTCCTATATCAACAATTATCATTCTAGTATGGAGTATGTGTCGTGTGAAAAGTTGTATGGAAGGTAATGTAGGTCACCTGTTCTGTGGGCAAAGGTTGGAACAAGTCAACTAATTGGTCCTGAACTGGAATGAGAGATTACGAATAAGGTTTTCGGATTAAGGAAAGACTTAAGGCAGCAAGAGATCGCCAAAAGAGTTATGCGAATTATTGCCGTAAGCCCTTAGAGTTTGGTGTTGGTGATATTGTGAGGTTAAAAGTATCTCCTTGGAAGGGTGTTGTGTGTCTCGGTAAGAAAGGCACGCTAGCACCGAGATACGTAGGACCATTTGAGATTTACGGAAAGGATTAGATTGAGACATATCAGTTGAATTTGCCTGAGGAGTGAAGTAGAGTGCATGATACGTTTCACGTATCTAATGGAAAGAAGTGGTTGGTGGATGCTAGTCTGCATGTGCCATTAGATGAATGTAAGGTTGACAACACTCTTTGTTTTGTCGAGAAACCTGTTGAGATTATGGATCGAGATGTTAAGGGTTTGAAGTGTGGTGAGATAGCGTTGTTAAAGGTATGGTGGGATTCTAAGCGTGGTCCTAAGTTTACTTGGGAACGTGAGGATCAGATGAAATTTAAGTACCCAAATTTGTTTGCTGATGTGGTTGGTGAAGTAGATCGTTTGTAGTTGGATTTTAGATCGTGGAAGTTAGATGCGGGGTATTCATAAATGTTTGTTTTATGGGTATCTGTCATTTGTGAGTGCGTCTTGCGGTTATCATTTGGCTTTTCATTTGATTCGGGGGTATCGTACCTACCTGTGAGAAGACGTTTGGATTGTTGGTGTTATTGATCGGGGAGTGTATCTATTTGCGTGTATTGTTGGAGTGACGGAATGTTTTCTATCGTGTGAATTCGAGAATTTAGTCGGTCACATTTTTGCGATTCTTTCTCTGAGATTTTATGGTGTGGTATTTATCCGCTTAAAAATCCATAAATCTCCTTTTGCTGTTGTGAGTGGTGACTATAGTAGTTGAAATCTCGGGACGCGATTTCCCTAAGTGGGGGATAATGTAACAACTGTGGTATTAGCAGGTCAGTTTGACTGATAGTCTTGACTCGGTTGACGTTTGTTTGGTGTGTATTAGGTGTTTGAAGTGATATATGAGTGATATAGCTGAGTTTAGCACTAAATCCCTTTGCGTGAATGGTTATTATGGTGATTTGGAAAGTTTGAAATTTGGGAAAGTTCATTTTGATCACCTTTGTGGTGTAGAAATGACTTGTGTAGTTTTGGTGTTTTTGTGATTTTGTGTAACGAGTCTTCGTTCAAGTTTTTGAGCGTTAGCAAGTTACGAGGAGTTTGTTTCTATGAGTTATATTTCAAAAAGAGTGTGAAATTCTATTTTTGGAAACTTTGTTGTAAAAATGATATTTTCCGGTTTGTCGTAAAAACTGAGGTTTATCGCGTAAGACGCTAGGATTAGCTACGGGTATTTATAAAATATGAAAAGTATGAGGTTTAGAGTGTAATAAATAAATTTAATAAAAAAAAATATAAAATAATATCTTATGTATAAGAAAAATCGGCCATAAGTGTTAAACGGGGAAAAAGGAACCAAATTTGAGCCCAAATACAATTCCTAGCAATAAGGAATCCTAGTCCAACTCAAACAAGCCCAACCCCCAACCCATATAACCCCATGAACGACCCATACCCCTCTTTTCCTGCATATTTTGAGTCGATCAAGGGAGAGGAGAAGGAGAAAAAAAATTAGGGTTTATAGTTTTGAAGCTAAAAATCAAGAATCAAGGTAAAATCTTTAAACCCTATGTTCAATTGTTTGATTAATTAATCTAATTCATGTAATATTAATTATGATGGATCTAGGGTTTGTAAACTTCTGTAAATTAATTAATTAAAACATGTTGGGATCAATTAATGATAATATTATGATGATTGGTGAAGAGAATTGAGCGTAAAACATGCTAGTTATTGGGTTAGGGTTTGAACAGAAAACTATGGCTGTAAAGATATGAGTGTAAATAACAGATGGTGAAGAGTTAAGTCACGAATTTTAGGTCTAAATTGAAGTATAATGAAAGGTATTTCCAAAAAGTCCATCCACGATCGATTTTAAGGTCGGAAAGTCGGTCTTTTGATTTTCTTTGTTAAGGTGTCAAAGCTGTCGAACCGGGACAGATTTTGGGTAAAAGTTTGAGGGTGTCATGTGGTTGTAAAAGTGGTATTTTGACTAGGCCTTCTAGAATAGTTAATTATTAGGTTATATTAGACTACCACGAAAAGGATTCGGGATAAAAACTTGTGGAAGTAATTATTAAAAATCAAAACTTTTTGGTGTGCGTTCAGATCCGAATTTGAGTAGTTGAAAAGTTTGAATTTCTTATGAGTATTTGTGTATGTTATTGGTCCATGGCCTTCTGGGATTAGCTTCTATGCTTATAAGAGACCATGGTGAATTTTTTGTGTGAGTTGTTGAGCTTTATTTGTCATGATTTTATGTGGGAGAATGTACCCAAAAATTCTGCGTTTTCTGATTTTAAGAGTGCAAGGGATTTCGTGAGTATTAAGTTATGGTAGTGGTTAGTATGGTGTCTAGGAGATCCATGGTGGGTCATATGAGTCTTAGACATCCATTATATGTGTATTACATGGGTTGTAGCTTTTAGCTTGACCTTGTGTAATGTGGATTATTTTTGTGTGCTATAGATTGTGAGTTGTTTTTGTGGAAGCTGCGGAGTTTAAGGTGAGTTCATAGTCCCATATTTTTACTTTGTTTTAAACTTGGGATGGGAATGATGCTTGTCTTAAATGATTTGAATTACTGTGATTATGTGTATGGTGTTAAAGAGCTTGGACTTTTAATGTTATCATATTTATGCTATATGTGAACGGTAATGATATGTTGTGTGATAGCTGTGTGGTCCAATTGGGAGGGTGCTTACCCTGTTGCTCGTGCATACGACCTAATTGGAGAGTAACATCCCTACTCACTATTTTTGTGCTGTGTGGTCCGATCGGAGGGTATTAATTTACCCATTATTTTGGGAGCGGGGGTCACGATCCGACCCGGTATGATGTGTTTTGGGAGCGGGGGTCACGATCCGGCCCGATGGTTGCCTTATGTGTGATGTTGCCTAGTAATATATGTAGCTTACATGATAACTATAATTACTTGTCCAGCTATATTTTATAATCACAGTGATTTTGGTTTCCTAGTGTGTTTGAGTCTTAAACCTATGAATCTCACCAACATCATGTTGACGTTTTAAGCATCATTTTCAGGTGAGCTTTCTAAGGATAAGATAGAAGAATGTGGATAGACGAGACCTTAGTTGCATTGGAAGTGGTTTATCATCTATGTTTGGATTTATGTTTTGTTTTGGTTATTTTATTTTGGGGTATCGTTACAACACTTTCTGTTTGTACATTGCTCTATTTATGTGCATGTAGTTGTTCTCTATGTAGACACCAGGTGTTGTGATGATATCCATGAAGTTACACCCGCACGTTTCCGCCGTGGCGGGGTGTGACAGGTTTGAATTTGGTTTGATGGAAGAGTAAAAAAGGAATATTGGTGGGAATTTAAAATTTTGTTTGTTTTGTGGGTTTGGGATTAGAGTAAAATTTTAAAAATTATTTTTTGTTATAATTTAAAAAGAGAAATAAATAAAGGCTCCTCTACAAAATAGAAAAAGACAAAAATTGAAAAAAGAACTCGTACAATCTTTTGTAAATGTTGCACGGTTTTTAAAAGAAAAAGTCAGATCAATTCAAAAGTCACCCCTTAGCAAGGGATTCTCACAACCCCTATTTTAAGGGTTTTTAACCCAAAAGCAAATCCTGTGACCCCGTACCAAACGAATTTTATCAGCCGAATGTTAAATCCAAACGACAAAACCTTTAAAACAAACGTGCCCTAAGTTTAGTCTTTTATATTTACTAACAATCGTTTAGAGTGATTTTTAAAAATTTTAAGCAAATAAAAACTTTTATTGGAATAAATTTAGAACCAAAGGTTATGTATCACAATGGTATCTCGTATTGTATATTAAACTCTTCAATCAAATGATTGTGAGTGCAAGTAATGTTTAGGACTCATGAGATGGGTTTATGGTGTGTATATTTTGAGATATTAAGGGTGTGTTTGGTTCATGGTATTTTGAGGAATTTGAAGGAAAATGAAATGAAATTTCCGCGTCAATCATGTTTGGTTACATATTTTGAGGCATTTTAATTGTTGAAAGAGACATATAAGAAGCACATTAGATATCCTTGAGATGTTAAGAAATTTTAATTTCTGTGTGGACAAGTGAAGGAGTGGTGGGGACATAAAAATTTAAAGACTCATAAATACCTATTATGTCGGACCCACTTTAAAATGAAATGACTAAACATGTAAAATGATTTTAAAAGACAATTTTAAATTCTAGCACAATTTAATTCTTAGAAATTTAAAATTCAAGCATTTTTAATTTATATGAATCAAATGCCCCCTAAGTGTTTTTGAAATAAATATATAAAATCAAATAGGAAAAAAATACCTTATTTGCCTATGTATAGGTTTTTAAAAAATATTGACTATTATACCGTATCACTTTCCAATTTTAATAATATATCTCATTTTTTCTCATTAAAAAACAAATCATGAGATGTAAGAAATGAAAAAACAAATCCCAATTTTTATTTCTTTTATTTGTTTATCCTTACATTATATTATAATAAATTATCTTTTAAAAAGTTTCTACCAATAATCTCTATTAAATGTAAAACCTTATATTAAAGTAAGCATCTTCTTAAGTTTGGTTAAACATAACCTGTCATATTAAACTAATACCAACCCTTAGATTTAATTAAGGGTGAAGATTAAAAGTATACTTACATATTATTATATATACTAAAGATGGGAACGTGTACTGTTCAAACACTGCTTCAATGTGTTGTGCGAAACAGTTGACGAAACAGTACTTACATGCTTCAAAGGGTTGTGCGGAACAGTGGACGAAACAGTACCTACACTAATTATATATTACATTTGTATTGTATACCATCCATCAAAATACAAAACTAAAACTATACACTTTCCCACATCCAAATAATAGAAAACAATATTGTTTTTACAACCAAATTTACACAACGAAATAAAAATAAAGAGTACAATTCCGGCAGAAAAAACGGTCGATGGCCGCAACAGCTGAAGATTCCGGCGACCCTGCTGCGGTAAATCTGAAATAAAATGTCAAAAAAAATTATATAAAGCTCGGTCATATAACAACATATAGATCTATAAAAAAAATTCAATGCTTGAAAAATAAATAAATTTGGCATATCTAAAAAAAAAAAGCCAGATTTATTGGAAAACCAAAATATCATATTTACCAAACAAAGAAAAACATCATATTCGTAAAAAATGAGTCGCGGCAAGAAAAGATAGATCCACACGGTTTAAGGTTAAAAACATTAATAAAATCATTTTTATAAAAGATTTAATCATAAACTCGGTTAAATAAAGTTTTTGGAAAACTAGGGTTTTAAAAATATAAGTTTTAAAATAAAAAGGGTGGCGCGTGGTGATGATTTACCGTCGATAACAAAGTGAAAGAAGGTGGTGGCGACTCTCGGTGGTAGTGGTGGTTCACGGTGGTGGCGCGTACGGGTGGTTACATAGGGAGTTGGAGGCTAACGAGCTCCAGAAAGGTGGTAAATATAACGATCTATCGATTGGGAAAAGAAAAGGTGTCACCGGAAAATTGTTCCGATGACCGGCCGGAATCTGCTGGTGTTTTGGCCGGAAAGTTTGAAGATATCGGCGAGTGGGATAGAGAGAGAAAGGAGAGAAAAATGCGTGTGTGTTATATTAATATGATAAAAGTGAAAAAATAAATAATATAGGGGTTTATATATGAAAAAGTCTAAGGTAAGTTTGGAATAAATGAAAGTCTAGGGTGTGTAATGAAAATACAATGAGGGACCAAATCTGCCAACGTAGCTAAACTTCTCGCAAAAATGCTTCGGGGCCCAAACAACATAGCAAACGGACTCGAAAAGTTACGAAATTTGCGCCATTATTCACGAAATCATTTTTTCCATCAAATCAAGCATAAACTTCGTAGAATGACGGTGTGGCGGCGGTAGTGGAGTGGCTAACGGCAACAAAAGAATTCCGCAGCAACGCGCGGGTTGCAAAACTAGTTTTTACCAAAATTCATCTTCAACTATTGTTAGTTTTTATGTAGCTATAAAAAAATTAATTTAATTATAATGTTTTTTATGCTTTAACAAAGAAAGCAGTGAGCTATTACCTCTTTCATCACCTACATACATATACGCTGAATAAAAAAAAAGTGAAATGAAATAAAAATAGAAAATGAAAAGTTATGTTTACATGTGCGTGTAGGCATGTTACTGGTGGATTAGATTCATCTTGCAAAATGTTTTCGTGGTTCTAAACTAGATTAGATTCATTAGTTTTGATTTTTCTTTTTTGTATTTTTTTAAACAACATTAGCTTTGTTTTTTATTTCAAAATTTAAAATTTAAAATATATGTTTACATGAAAAAGGGGCTTTTGTATTATGTGTATCAAAAACTTGTACAAAGGATATACACGCAATTATTCATTTTGGGAAGGATATATATGCAATTTTGTCAAAATAATAATAATACTTTGATTCTTACTATCCTATAATTATGATAGTTTCATTCTTGCTTAATTATAATCTTGTGATAATTTTGAGTTTAGTGACCATTTGACTTTGCATGGTCAACTTTGTATGAAAAATCTGATTCTGATTATTTAATGAATCGGAGAATTTAAGTGACTTTATGTGTTTTTCATATTAGTAAATTTGAATATGGTTAATTAATTTATTGCCAACAACCCCAATATTCCCAACATTCTGTTGTGGAGGTGTATAATCCATTGTTGGTGCAGGAAACCTTGAAGGGTTGTAACCAACATTGTGCCATGGGTTTGATGAATATCTCAATTGGTTGTTGGTGGTTGTTGAGTAATTACGAGTGATAGCCCTGGAAAGAAGTGACATAAGAGTATTGAGATCTTGATATCGATCGGGTTATGTTTTAGCAACGACTCCAGTTGCTTCTTGTGTTGTGTACTTAGGTGGTACTGGTGAATAAGCATGTTAGGTGTAGCATACACAGTAGATGTGTAAGTTAGAGCAGGTACTATATAAGCAGTGGTTGAGTAAGTAGGTGATGGTGCTTCATAAGCAGATGAAGAGCAAGCAGGTGTAGGTAATGCATATCTGCATAACTAGTGTGCTGCGGAAGAGATGGTGCAGGCGCTTGATGCTTGTATGATTGAGGTGTAGCAGATGCTTGATTCTTGGATGGTAGTGTGGGGCATGTAGAAGAAGTGTTTGCAACAACTGCAGGAGGATCATGATTACGTCTCTCAAGTTCATCTTTCACATCATTAGCTTTATCCTGAAACTGAAATAATATATAAGAAATATGATGGAATCAATCGTATGTAAGTCCTTAGACTGCTTAACTTGGGTAACAAAATGTTTCCATTCATGTTGGAGAGACATAAGAAACTTGATGTTGAATATGAGATTTTCAAATTTAATGTTGTTCTGGATCAAGTCGTTAATGATCTTTGTGAATTCTAGATAATATGATTCAATAGTTTCACCTAGTTTAGACATAAACTTTTGTATTCACATAAGAGAGTTAGCTTTTTCTCCAATAATGCCATTTCCGTTTCCCGCATCTAACATTCAATAGCCTTTTATATCTCAAATGCACTCGGATAACAGTCCATAGTTTAGTAGATATCATTAGGTAACCTAAAAATAATGATGTTAGTCGCTTGTTTGTCGACTTTGACTTGAGCAGCTTCAACAGCAGATAGATCCGAGTCTTGTTAGATACGGATAGTTTTAGCAGTCGGAGGTGTAGCAATAAGATTAGTAGGTATGGTGACTTCCCGACAGACATAAGGACCTTTGAGTATAGAATCAAGAATCAACAGAACATTTTCTTTCTCGTCAATGAATCAAATCATAAAGCTTTTCCACTGAGTGTAACTGCCACGGGCATTAGTGAAAGATTTTCGGAACCGACATTGAAAACATCAACTTGAGTAGTCATGATGATAAATTATGTGATGATAACAGACCTTGATAGTTAAGGAGAGATTATGTTATTTGATGATGGTCTAAATTTGTTAACATTTCTCAATTATTAAAGTGTTGTAAGTTTGTAAAATTAAGGTTTTGATCAAAATTAGGGTTTATAAGTAGAAATGGTTCGCGAATTCTAATAAACCTGACCTATCTCGCTAGAGTTTTGTATGAACTCGCCAAATCCAACCTTAACTCGCCAAGCAAAACCTAACTCGCTATATGGTGTTTAGACGAAACTCGCTAAATTCTGGAACTCGCCAAAAAAAGAGAACTCGCTATATGGACATACTAACTCGCTAAACAAACTCTCTAAATGTAACTCCAAAATAAAGGTTTTGACTTGTTGACCAATACACAAACTCGCCAAATGTTGTTTTTGATACGCAAAACTTTAACTACCAAAAAGTCACAATTTGTACATTTTTTTAATCCGCTTCTTTTGCACTAGACTCTTCTACAACTCATATACAATCATATTTTAGATCAAAACATGTGAAATAGTAATGAAAATGGTAAAAGATGGTGAACTAGTAAAAACGCAAAGATAGACCAAGAAGTTTCAAACTTGAATGTTTTTAAATCGTATATCTTGTACAACCATGTTCTAAAACACAAATATAACCTTCACAACGTCTGCCATGATGATTAACTTGCAAGAACTCGGTATTTTAGACACAAAAGTACATGGATTGAGAACTTAACCTACAAACTCACCAAAGACAATAATAAGTTCAAAATTTTAAGTTTAAAGGTCGAATCTTTTTTTGTTACTTTGTTCTAAAATACAACTATTATCTCTATAACTATTGTTATATTGATAAACTTGCAAGAACAAGGTTGTTTGAACAAAAATACACGTTTGGACCTAAGACACACGAACTCGCCAAGAACTAAACAAAAACGATTTTTAAACAACAAAAATCACTCATTAAGCTCTGATACCAAATGTAAGGTCACTTATATTGGATATCATTCACATAACAAGGATTTAGAAGCAAGTTTATAAAGAAAAGTAGAGATAAGTTAGAGAGAGAAAGAGGAGATATCATTAAGAGAGAAAGAGAGGTGGTACAAGGAAGATACACACTTGACGCACACACAAATAACTACATTCGTGTATATATACAGCACGCCAAAGAGAGCTGATGGGTTTAGGCTTAATGGGCTGTATAATGGAACCTTATTTGGATTAGGTGATGGACTTGTGACTTACTAAGTCCATCTACATGGATATTTGATATACTATCTAATAGTCCAAGCCCAATAATACTATACTAACCTATTACAACTCGTACAAGACTCGTTAACATTATATAGTAGCCACTAGCCACTAATGGAAAATGATTGCATTTGTTGAGACTAACAAGCTATGTGACGCTAAAGTGGAAGGCGGAGTGGTGTGACCATTGGGGGTAGTCTTATTATAAGTACTCAAGTTGCACACAAAAGTTATTTATTTTTCCAGATTAAAGTGGCACCGTAAAAAATTCAAGTAACACAAAAATAAAATCGTGGTTTGCAAGTATAAAAAAAGAAAGACATTTTTCCAAAAAAAAAAAATTAAAAAAAAAATAATTACACTGTGTAACTTAAATCTAGTGTAGCCTTTGTCACCCATGATTTATTTGACTCCCCCAAACTCACAAAATTTCTGTATGCTCAAATTTAAAGTTTTCGTGATAATAAGTAACCGATTATATGATGCTGTTTCACTGATAAAGTACTCTAATTTCAATTTGTGACATGAAGCACTTCAGGCGTGCAACATGTATATATACATTAGGCAGTCCCGAGTAGGGAGATAAATGCTTTATGTCAAATTTCAGTTTCAACATCATGTTACAATATAGCCTTAGGGTCCAGCCTAATCTCAGAATCATATTATTATTTAGCCCAATATTATGTTATAGTTCAACCTTAGTATTTAGTTCAGTTAGTATAAATGCTTTATGCATTTAGTAAGGCGCAAGAGTACTCTATGCACTTCCAGCATGCATGTGATGTGTCCATACACATTAGTTAGTCCCGAATGGGGATAAATGCTTTTATGCATTCAGTAAGGAACGCGAAGTACTCTATGCACTTTAGGCATGCGACATGTATATATACATTAGTCAGTCCCGATTACGGAGATAAATGCTTTATGCATTCAGTAAGGTGCATGATGTGTTTTGTGCACTTAGTCAGGCATGCGATGTACTTTATGCGCATAAGTCAATCCCGAACTGAAAGGTTGTGCTTATGCACTAAGTCAATATAGTGCTTATGCACTCAGTCAATATAGCACACTGTCAATAAAGTACAATAAGTACACATTCAATATCATGCTTTATGTATATAGTTTTATTAGTAGTTTACATAACCTTAATATCAGAAAGGAGCCATATTCAGAAATCAGTATTGTAGTAGCTTTAAAATTCAATTAGCAATCAATTCAGAATATAACGTTATTGTTCAGTTAGCAACTAGTTCAGAAATAGTCTTATAGCCAAGTTAATAACCAGTTCAGAAATAGAATCATATTCAGCCGGGAATGTGATATACGCACATAGCCAGAATAGAATTCTGTGTATTTATGTCATGAATGAAGCTAGAACCGGTTAGACACCGGACATGATTATGTAGCCATGAGTAGTAGCCGTCTAAGATGTTTACAAATACTATGCAGAATTATCAAGCCTATTTTTCACCTTAATAAGTTTACATTAAAGTTTATGATTTAGTTTATATTTCAGTTCAGTATCCGTTATCTCACTAAGTTGCAAGGACTTACCGTTCTCAGTTTTGTCTTTTTATGTAGGTATGCAGATGTGTCCAAGCTAAATGTTATTTGGGGCATAATGGGTCAAAATAGAATAGCTCTAGGGTTAGGTAACGAGCTTCTCACCACCATCTCATGCTATCTTCTTGAAATGCCCCGAGTCAAGTATCATATTCAGTGTTTACGATTATGAAACAAGTTTATGGAATGTATATAAAGTATTTCCAAGTTTATATAGTCAAGATTATGTATTTTAGTATGGTAGTCTTTTAAAGTGGTGCTTGACACAAGCCCGTTTATATGTAAAAGATTAGCTGCCATTGACACCCTAGGGTCACCCATGATTTATTCGACTCCCCAAACTCACAAAATTTAAAATTTCGTGATAATAAGTAACCGGGATTATATGATGCAGTTTCAATCATAAAGTACACCAATTTCAATTTGTCACATTAAGCATGGTGGTCTATTGTTGGCATGTAAATGAAGATTTGATTCAACAAAACGTCTAGAAGCTTGTTTTGACATGCAAAATATAGTAATGTTTACTAAAAGAAATGGTTGATGGTGTTACTTTTTTCTATTTGATCATTTTATGAGAGAATTGACAGGAAAAATCAAGAAGAAAAGCTATTTGCTAAACAACTATACATCAAATTTCCTCGTTAAAAACTAACTAAATATAACATGTGGCTAAGTTAAATGTATGAACCAAGTGTGGCGTATCGTAAAATAACATTAATACTTTGAGTTAGTAGAAGGGAAATTGGCAAAAAAAGGCATCATACTTGACACCTTTTGTCATTGTATGTATCATACTTTTTTTTTTTTGATTATAGCACTAACTTTTTCAAAACAGGCCATTGTGTGTACCCGTGACCTGCTGAGCAGGTTTAGCAGGTTGACATAACGGTCGTTAGTCCCTATTATTGCAGCGTTAGTCCTTTTTACACGTTTTCGCCTGTTTTTTCACGTTTTCGTCCGTCTTCGCACGTTTTTGTCCGTTTTCGCACGTTTTCGTCCGTTTTCCACGTTTTCGTTCATTTTCGCACGTTTTTTCTCCCTTTTTAGCACGTTTTTCGTCCGTTTTTACACGTTTTCGTCCGTCTTCGCACGTTTTCATCTGTTTTTACACGTTTTCGTCTGTTTTTGAACGTTTTCGTCCGTCTTCGCACGTTTTCGTCTGTTTTTACACGTTTTTGTCTGTTTTTACACGTTTTCGTCTGTTTTTTCACGTTTTCGTCCGTTTTTTCACGTTTTCGTCCGTCTTCGTCCGTTTTCGTCTGTTTTTACACGTTTTGGTCTGTTTTTACACGTTTTCGTCTGTTTTTTCACGTTTTCGTCTGTTTTTGAACGTTTTCGTCCGTTTTTTCACGTTCTGGTCTGTTTTTACACGTTTTAGTCTGTTTTTTCACGTTTTCGTCTGTTTTTGAACGTTTTCGTCCGTTTTTTCACGTTTTCGTCCGTCTTCGCACGTTTTCGTCTGTTTTTACACGTTTTCGTCTGTTTATGAACGTTTTCGTCCGTCATCGCACGTTTTCGTCTGTTTTTACACGTTTTTGTCTGTTTTTACACGTTTTCGTCTGTTTTTTCACGTTTTCGTTCGTTTTTTCACGTTTTCGTCCGTTTTCGTCTGTTTTTACACGTTTTGGTCTGTTTTTACACGTTTTCGTCTGTTTTTTCACGTTTTCGTCTGTTTTTGAACGTTTTCATCTGTTTTTACACGTTTTTGTCTGTTTTTACACGTTTTCGTCTGTTTTTTCACGTTTTCGTTCGTTTTTTCACGTTTTCGTCCGTTTTCGTCTGTTTTTACACGTTTTGGTCTGTTTTTACACGTTTTCGTCTGTTTTTTCACGTTTTCGTCTATTTTTGAACGTTTTCATCTGTTTTTTCACGTTTTTTTCGTCTGTTTTTTCACGTTTTCGTATGTAAAAACAGACGAAAACGTGTAAAAACAAACGAAAACGTGCGAAGACGGACGAAAACGTGTAAAAACAGACGAAAACGTGTTAAAACAAACGAAAACGTGCGAAAACGGACAAAAACGTTTTCGTCTGACGGACAAAAACGTTTTCGTCTGACGGACGAAAACGTGAAAAAGCAGACAAAAACGTGCGAAGACGGACGAAAACGTGAAAAGACGGACAAAAACGTGTAAAAACAGACAAAAACGTGTAAAACAGACGAAAACGTGTAAAAAGAGACGAAAACGTGGAAAAACGGACGAAAACGAACAAAAACGTGCGAAGACGGACGAAAACGTGAAAAAACAGACGAAAACGTGAAAAAACAGACGAAAACGTGAAAAACAGACGAAAACGTGCGAAGACGGACGAAAACGTGAAAAAACAGACAAAAACGTGCGAAGACGGACGAAAATGTGAAAAAACGGACGAAAACGTTCAAAAACAGACGAAAACGTGAAAAAACAGACGAAAACGTGTAAAAACAGACCGAAACGTGTAAAAACGGACGAAAACGTTCAAAAACAGACGAAAACGTGAAAAAACAGACGAAAACGTGTAAAAACAGACCAAAACGTGTAAAAACAGACGAAAACGTGCGAAGACGGACGAAAACGTGAAAAAACAGACAAAAACGTGCGAAGACGGACGAAAATGTGAAAAAACGGACGAAAACGTTCAAAAACAGACGAAAACGTGAAAAAACAGACGAAAACGTGTAAAAATAGACCAAAACGTGAAAAAACGGACGAAAACGTTCAAAAACAGACGAAAACGTGAAAAAACAGACGAAAACGTGTAAAAACAGACCGAAACGTGTAAAAACGGACGAAAACGTTCAAAAACAGACGAAAACGTGAAAAAACAGACGAAAACGTGTAAAAACAGACCAAAACGTGTAAAAACAGACGAAAACGGACGAAGACGGACGAAAACGTGAAAAACGGACGAAAACGTGAAAAAACAGACGAAAACGTGTAAAAACAGACCAAAACGTGTAAAAACGGACGAAAACGTTCAAAAACAGACGAAAACGTGAAAAAACAGACGAAAACGTGTAAAAACAGACCAAAACGTGTAAAAACAGACGAAAACGAACGAAGACGGACGAAAACGTGAAAAAACGGACGAAAACGTGAAAAAACAGACGAAAACGTGTAAAAACAGACAAAAACGTGTAAAAACAGACGAAAAACGTGCTAAAAAGGGAGAAAAAACGTGCGAAAATGAACGAAAACGTGGAAAACGGACAAAAACGTGCGAAGACGGACGAAAACATGAAAAAACAGGCGAAAACGTGTAAAAAGGACTAACGCTGCAATAATAGGGACTAACGACCGTTATGTCAACCTGCTAAACCTGCTCAGCAGGTCACGGGTACACACAATGGCCTGTTTTGAAAAAGTTAGTGCTATAATCAAAAAAAAAAAAGTATGATACATACAATGACAAAAGGTGTCAAGTATGATGCCTTTTTTTGCCAATTTCCCTTAGTAGAAAGTTGACCAAATTCAAGACATAATATAAAAAAAAGGATCTTTTAGCTAAATACAGTAATATGTAGTATCATTTACTCAAAGTGGACAATTTTTATAAAACGGAAATGTGTATCATAACAAATTTTGCCGAGGTGGTATTAAGTTATGTTTTGGTTCTTTTATCATGAGAAAAACGACAAATTTTGATTTATCATGAGAAAAACGACACGTGTATCACATCAAATTTTGCTGAGGTGGATTTAAAAAGAAAAAAAGAAGCCGTTAATTCCACGAGCCAGAGTTTGTTATAAATTGATTCATCTTCAAAAATACAAATACCGTTATTTTCACCTTCAAAAAAAAAAAAAAAAAAAAAAACACACATTCATTCATCTTCAATCCACTAGTAGAGGCTAGTATTCAAGATTTAGTAATGTTACTACTAGTATTTGCGAAATGAACGATTTATGAATGGGTTTGATTGCTATAATCTTTTTTGTCAAGTGAGTATCTGATAATGTGTTTCTTGATTATTTATGATATTTTCATTCTTGCTTAGTGATTTATGGGTTTGATATCTGATAATGTGTTTGTATAATCTTGTACGTTATTATTTTGAGTTTAGTGACCATTTGACTTACATAGTCAATAATCTGATTCTGATTATTTAATGAATTTGAAAATTTATAATGTGTTTGTTTTCTATATTACAGTAGTAAATTTGAATATGGTTAATTAGTTTATGTGAATGTCCATCTTCTTGTTGATGAATTTGTGCGTGTTTTTATAGATTTGATTGTGTTTAGTTTTATCACATTTTTAGATGTCCTTTTATTGACTGAGCATTTCTTATTGCGTTTTAGATTTAATCTTGATCATCATCTTTTATCCATATATGTACTACTTGTCTCACTGATTTTAGTTTTGTTACTATAACTTGCCTTAATGATCTTAGATTCTTGGATATTGATTTCGGACGTTTTATGTTTGAGACACAGTTTTCGTATCTTTTCTCCTTCTGAGAAAATTATATTCCTGTTTGGAAGAATACAATGTTGAGTACAGATTTGGTAGATTTAGAAACTGGGATTTTGGGTCAAAAAAGATCAAGGGAGATTTTTTCATCGGATTTTAGGAAAGATTGCAGCGTTTCTTCTAGTAGCACTTCTTCTTCTGCTGCTGCTGATGCCAGTCGTTTAATCATTGTGTCGAATCACTTGCCAGCCAATACTCGTGAAACTAATGGGGATGGAGGGTCTTCCTGGGATTTCGATTGGGATGAAAGCTCGTTATATATGCATATCAAAAGAGACGTTTCTGAGTTACCTCCAACAATTGAGGTTTTCTATGTTGGGATCACTCAAGGCTGAAGTGGGCCCTGCGTTACAGGATGACGTGTCAGCTACATTGCTTCAGAACTTCAATTGTGTGCCAGTTTTTTTACGTCCAGAACTTGGTAGCAATCACTATGACGGGTTCTGTAAGCAGTTTCTCTGGCCAATATTCCATGACAAGCTTCCGCTATTAAATAATGAAGATGGCCAGTATGATCCGGACTTATGGGATGCGTCACTTTATTGAACCAAGAGTTTTTTAAAAAGGTGACAGAAGTGGTAAACGACAACACCGATTATGTATGGATTCATGATTATCATTTAATGCTTCTTCCAACCTTTCTGAGAAAGGACTTTTGTCGTTACAAAATCGGGTTTTTCCTTCACAGCCCGTTTCCATCATGGGAATTTTTCAAATGTATGCCTGTTCATAGCAAGATTTTGAGGGGTCTATTAAATGCTGATCTTATCAGGTTTCACACTTTTGGTTATGCTCGAAATTTTATGTCGTGTTGTAGCAGAATGTTTGGTTTGAATCAGCAGGTGAAAAAGGGGGATCTTTTATTGGAGTATAATGGAAGATGTATCAAGATCAAGATTATGCCTAGTGGGATCCATATCGGAACATTTGAGGCCGTTTTGAATAAGCCCGATACAAAGTCAAAGATAGAAGAGTTTCAGGAACACTTCGATGGGAAAACTGTGTTGCTTAGTGTTGATGATTTGGATGTATTCAAAGGTGTAAGCATCCTACGTGGCAGGGGAATGCAGTTTTGAGATCGAATCTGTATGTGTCTGAGATCGAATCTGAGATCGGAGTAGACACTCGGAAAATCAATACCAAATTCGGGAGTCAGGGATATGTGCCAGTTGTGGTCGTTGATAGTCCGATTTCTTTAGCTGAAAAGGCAGCTTATTATGCTGTTTCTGAGGCAGTGATTGTTACACCGGTACGTGATGGTATGAATCTTATCCCATATGAGTATGTTGTATGCCGAAATAGGATTGAAAAGAGCATGATTGTAGTATCGGAATTTGTCGGGTGTTCGAGATCGTTAGGTAAGGCCATACAGGTCAACCCTTGGGATGTGTCAGCCATTGCAGAAGGCATGAATGCCGCCATATCGGCTTCTGATCCTGAGAAAGAATATGCTCACAAGATGCATAATCAGTACATTAGGTCCCATGATGTCATCAACTGGTCACACAGCTTTTTTACAAATTTAGTGGATACATGTACTGAACATGCTGCTAAGCGATGCAAGACTTTAGGACTCGGGTTCAATTCCAGAACAATGCTGTTAGATGGAAACTTCAGGTTGATGGATATGGATATGCTGCTAAGATGCAAGACTTTAGGACTCGGGTTCAATTCCAGAACAATGCTGTTAGATGGAAACTTCAGGTTGATGGATATGGATATTTTGCAGAATGCATACCGTGGGGCTAAAAGTAGAGCAATCCTTTTGCCATTTTTAGATACACAACCAAGTGAAAATTTAATCTCAGTCATTAAACAACTATGTGATGATCCCAAAAACACGGTGTGTGTTATCAGTGGGTGTGGAAAAGAAAGTCGTAACACATGGTTTGACTCGTGTGAGAAACTTGCAGTTGCAGCTGAGCACGGATACTTTATGAGGGGGCCTGGAGATGCAGAATGGACAACATGTGGATGGAATAATTGTGTCGGGTGGATGGAGAACGCTGAGCTGATTATGAAGTTTTATGGAGAAGCTGCTTCCGATGACTCTTATATTGAAAGGAAAGAGAGTCAGATGGTTTGGCATTATAAGAATGCAGGGGAATTTGGGCAGGAACAGGCTAAGGTCATGTTGGAACATCTAGAAAAAGTGCTTGCAAATGTACCAATTTCTGTGAAACATGGTCAAGATGTTGTCCAAGTTAGTCCAAAGGTATGAATAGCCGATGCATATAGACCTATAAAATATAATTAAAAAGTTTACTTCTCTATTTTGTTACTCAATCTGAATATGTTACTGACTTAAGGTACTATTGTAGGGTGTGAACAAAGGTATAGCAGCAACGAAGATATTTGAATGGATGGCAGAAGTAGGCAGGAGTGCAGATTTTGTGTTGGGGATTGGAGACGATATAAGTGATGAAGACGTGTTTGTGGCTGTTCATGAAGCCGTACAGAAGGGACTGGTTGCTAACAATGGTTCTGTTTTTTCGTGTGCTGTGGGATAGAAACCTAGTGCGGCTGAATACTTTGTGCATGAAATGGAACATATTCTACCCATACTCTTAAACCTAGCTCTTAACAACATCTGATTTGCTCAAGTTTTTTCTTTTACTACAAGATGTATAGGTATAGCCTTGATTCGTATAATATGAACTTCAGTTTTGACAACAAGATATATAGGTATAACTCTTTTGTTTCTTAGTATCTAGTTTAATTCTTGCACGATGATATCTCTGTAAACATATGAACCACTGTTGGTAACCTTTGTTAATACTTTTAGACAACTACGTATATCGATTCTTAAAAATGCTTTTATGACATGTTTGAATGATTGGCTGATTGGTTTTCTAATCAGTTATTTGTCCCAATACTTTAGTACTACAGAAGTTTAATTTCATTTAATTTAACGTTAAAATGAATAGAATAATGACGAGTAAGGAGAGCAAATGATGTCGAAGCGTAATGATCCTGTTGTTAAGAAAATGTATCATGTTTCTTAGAAGAATTACAATTCTTACCCGTTTTGAAGTTGAACACAGAACATGTACTAATTTGACACTAAGAAGTCAAATTTTGAAACTTAAAGATTAGGTAATTTTGCTTCTAAGTTCATAATTCAACATGAATGTTTAGTTTTCCGTAGATCGACTCGTTCCACATAATACTTTTACCATATTTTTTTGCTACAAAATCAATAGTTTCTTGCTAATTTCTTATTTAAAAGTGAACCCAATTGACAAAAAAAGATCAAAACTGAATATGCATGAAAGAGCACTAACTTGTAAATCACCAGTACTGCAAACTCTTGTCATATGACTAGTTGAGAAGCCATTATCAGGTGATGTAATGACTTGTGAATGTCTTTGACGACTCAATCAAACCATGCTAACTTGGTTTAAAATGAAAACCTTTTGATGTTATTCCATCAAAAGATTTACTACTATAGCTCCTTTGCATCATATTCATTGCATTGTCACACTCACTACAACTATGAGGGAATAATGAATTAGTGTTAACATAATAATCGCTCAAGGGTTGTTGACTTGACTTTGACTTTAACTTTCATTTGCATCAAAATGGTGAACCTTGAATTTCCAACAGTATTGCAAGGTGCAATTACGAGGGATATTTTTTCCTTTTGTCCATTCAAAAAACTACATGCTCACGATCTTAAAAAGGTGGAAACTTAAAAGTTATCACCTTTTTGAAACTGAATAGCTAGACTACGGGAGGATTTAGATTTGGTATACATTGAAAGAAAGTAATTGAATGATAATATTAATGTTCTTTGTTTTGTAAAATATAATTGAGAATAAATTTTTATTTAATATTATTGTATAATAAAATAAACCCATTTGATTATATTATTTGTTTTTTGAACTGCGGATATTATTAAAAGAGAAAGAAGCTAGCAAGGAGCTAGATACAAAAGGCTTAACTAATAGAGTCTATACAAGCTTCTAGAGGATTATCAATCCAAACATCCCAGTTTACAGACAAGATTTTACATCTACAGCTTATCCAATTGTAAGATAATTGTTGAATCTCCTTGAAGACCTCAACGCTAGATTGAGATTTATCCGTGAACACCTTACGATTTCGACTTCTCCACATAACCCATGCTGATGTGAATAAGACAGTTTCAAAGCATCTTAACTGAAGAGGCTTAAAAGAAGCTTTTATTCTTGGGCTTAGATTCCGAACGAAATCAATTATGTTCAAAAAAGTGTTCCCACCCGTATCTTGTGGCAAACAGAATCCCCACCACTGAAAAACCTTATTCCATATAACATTACCAAATGCTCCATAGATTCAGTTTCAGAGTCACAAACAGAACATAATATTGAGTGCAAATCGATGTTTCTTGAATCGAGATTAACTCTAGTGGCTAACCTGTCTCGACTGGCTCTCCACACCATAATATCGACCTTCTTTGGAACCAACTTTACCCATCTAGTGGAATGATTAGAAGACTGAAATATTTGCTTCTCGATTCTAGAGCGAAAAGATTTAACTGTGAATTTACCTGACTTTTCAAGAGACCACCTCCATGAGTCTGGGAGATCAGACAAGGTCACATATTGAACCACCTCAATTAGGTGATCAAACTCAGATGTCTCCCGCCCACTTCTTAGATCCCGCCTCCAATTCCAATTCCAATTCCAAGAATGAAAATCACCCACCCGAATAAGCCTCTCATTTAAAGAACAGTCCTTTTCAGTCTCGTGAGTATACAACCGAGGAAACATACTAGCAAGATTGAAATCACCAAGCCAATCATCTTTCCAAAAATTAACCGAGTCCCCTTTTCCGACAATTCGAGTGAAAAGAGATTTTAGAGGGATGTTATACAGTTGAAGCTCGTGGTCAAGCTTTTTTATATTAGCCCATGTACCTTTACTTATAGTTTCTCCTTCGATAGGCCCGTGGATCACATGTATAACCTGTTTCCATAGTGCTAGATCTTTGGTTTTCCATCTCCACCACCATTTGGCTAAAAGACTAATATTACAAGCATCTAATGACCCAATTCGGACACCACCTTCTTTTAAGGGAGCGGTAACATCTTTCCATGAAATCCAAGATATTTTTTTTTATCTTCGAGGCTCCCACCCCAAAAAAAATTCATCCAGATATGATCAAGATATTTAATGACATTACTCGGAGCCCGATAGAGCGAGAAGAAGTAAACGGGTAAGTTCGACATAACAGATTTAATAAGAACTAGTCTTCCTTCGAATGATAACATCTTAGCCTTCCATGAGGAAAGTTTTGACTGGAATTTAGATATGATCGGTTCCTAACTAGATGCTTTCCTCATATCTGCACCTACTGGCACCCCAAGATATTTAAATGGTAATACCCCTCTTTTGCATTTTAGAACCCTAGCAAACATTCTGATTTCTTCCACCCGCAGACCCACCCCGATTAGACGACTTTTTGAAAGGTTAACTTTTAATCCCGATGCAACCTTGAAACATCTTAAGATTCTGATGAGATTTAGAACGTTTTGCTTAGACCATTCACCAAGAAATATTGCATCGTCTGCAAATTGTAAGTGAGAAATAGTAAGGTGCAATTACGAGGGATATTTATTCTTTTTGTCCATTCAAAAAACTACATGCTCACGATCTTAAAAAGGTGGAAACTTAAAGCTTATCGCCTTTTTGAAACTGAATAGCTTGACTCTGGGAGGATTTAGATTTTGTATACATTGAAAGAAAAGTAATTGAATGATAGTATTAATGTTGTTTGTTTTGTAAAATGTAATTGGGAATACATTTTTATTTACTATTATTGTATAATAAAATAAACCCATTTGATTATATTATTTGTAATATTAAGCACGGTGGTCTATTGTTGGCATGTAAATGAAGATTTGCATAGTGTTTGGTATGTTGTAATTAAAGGGGGAATAGAAACGATTATTACGATGGAATGGAGAAATGTTGTTTGTTTACATTTATGTAATGTAATAATTTATTACAAGGAATGATCTATTACACCAAAATCATTCCTTAGGGGCCCCCAGCTTTTTTCATTACGACCGTAATTGAATCAAAATTACATAAAACTCCATCATTAATTAACCATATTAATTAAACTTCTTATCAATAATGGGCATTTTAGTCTTTTTATTATGATTCAATTACATCTTATCATGCAAACCAAACATGATTAATAAATGTAATTAATCATTACATTACACTGTTTATTCCATTACGTCGGTTATTCCATTCATTCGACATTTCATTCCGTCCTACCAAACGAACCCCAACAATACGTCTAGAAGCTTGTTTTGACATGCAAAATATACAAATTGCTAATTCTATGCTATAAGCCCTTGCCATCAGCTATAACCTAGTTTAGAAAACTTAGATAAGCTAATATTAGTTAATCATAAGCTAGGAAAACTTTTGTTTCATAAGAATATAGTTTGCATGGTTTTAGGACTAGTTTTGCAAAGTTTACCATGCATAGGGGTATATATGGTAAATTTCTGAAAATGTTAAGTCTAGGGATTGTTTTTGACATTTCTTAGAAGTATTAGGTATAAGGACCCTTTTTGGAAAGTTATATAACCTTAGGATAAAAAGTAATATAGTTATAAACTTATAAGGACTAGTTTTGTAAATGTTATAAGTTAAGGGTATAAATGGCAAATTGAAAACTAATAAGTCTAAGGTTCATTTCTGTCATTTTCTTAAAATATATTAGTATAGGGACTAGAAATGAAAAGTTTAGAAACTTAGAAGTCAAAATTAAATAAAGTATATAAGTTTAGGGTAGATAGGGTAAGGATCGAGTGAGAAGAAAACTTAAAATGAGAAGGGTGAGAAATAATTATAACCACACATTTGAGATGCATCGACTTGATTTAGATGCATCTCTATTCATTTAGATGCATCCCAATTAGTTTCGAAAGTGATTTTGAAGTGAAAACGATGCAAAGTAGTACTAACAACAAATTTGACCCGCAGAGGACGAAAAATGTATAGGATTCGTCTAACTTGATGAAATGCATCTAATATATGTATATGCATCTAATTTTTTGCTAGAAAATATATTTTGGTGCATCTAAAAGACTAGGGATGCATCTAATTCAAGTCGATGCATCTCAAATATATAGTTATAATTATTTCTCATCCTTCTCATTTTAAGTTTTCTTCTCATTTGATCCTTAGTCAAAGTAGATAATGTAAATATATAAAACTTAAAGGGTATTAAGTAAAGTATTCTCATAAAACAAAAACATGACACAATAGTAGAGGTTTCATGCGAAGGTAATAAGTAAAGTATTTCACTAATCAAATGGTCACAAGATTATATCATCAAGAAACACATTGTCAGATATTCACTTGACAAAAAAGATTATAGCAATCAAACTCATTCATAAATCGTTCATTTCGCAAATACTAGTAGTAACATTACTAAATCTTGAAAACTAACCACTACTAGTGGATTGAAGATGAATGAATGTTTTTTTTTAAGGTGAAAATAACGGTATTTGTTTGGGGGTTTGAAGATGAATCAATTTATAACAATTATTAACAAACTCTATCTCGTGAAATTAACGGCTTCTTTTTTTCTTTTTAAATCCACTTCAGAAAAATTTGTTGTGATACACATGTCGTTTTTCTCATCATAAATCAAAATTTGTCGTTTTTCTCATGATAAAAGAACCAAAATCATAACTTAGTACCGCCTCAGCAAAATTTGTTGTGATACACATTTTCGTTTTATAGAAATTGTTCACTTTGAATAAATGATACTACATATTACTCCTTCCGTCTCATATTAAATGTCCAATTTGACCTTAAATATTTTTGAAGTCTTTTTTTCTTAACTTTGACATTAAATATTTTTGTTTAATATAATACTTAATACAAAATATATGAATGGATTGAGGTTTAAATGTATTTTCTTTGCATATAACTATTATTAAATACTATAACACAAGCAAAAATATTTAAGGTCAAAGTTAATAGACTATATTTAAGGTTTTAAAATGAAAGCATGTAAAGGAAAATGATCAAGGCTTAGGCAAGGGTTCTAAGGCAACCTATAACTATCCTAGGACTGTACTAAAGCTATTAGAATAATATTTAAAGTTTACATGATCAAGGGAGGGCTTAACGAGGGTTTAGCTAGGTTTAGGGTTTTTTTGGCTAGAAATGGAATTCGAAAAGGCTTCTTAGGCTATCTTACTCGACTTATAGGCTTACTAGGGCTTGTGTACTACTACTAGGACCAGAATATATGAGGTAAAGAAGAGTGGTGGTGTGGTTTGAAGTGAAAGGAGGTACGAGGGTTTACATACCCCTCGTTAGGAGTAATGAGCAAGAAAGAGGGGTCGAGGTGGCATGAGGAGGGATGTGACTCATGACAACTAGTGGTGACTCTTGTAGGCTATGGTGATGACTAAGGTGGGCTAGGAGGTGGTGTAGGGTGTTTGCGGTGGTGGTTTAGCCGTGACCTTAAGTAGGTGACAAGTAGGTGATGCACCTACTTGTGTGCTACTTGGGGAGGTGCTAAGGAGGGTGCTTAGGGTGAATAAGATGCTAAGCTAAGTGCTTAAGGTGCTTAGTTTTAGGTTTGAACTAGTTTAGGTTTAGTTTAGACCTAATCTTGCTTAGTGAGAGATTAGGGTTTAGCCTAGGGTTTAGTGCCTAGATTAGGGTCCTATGAGTGTTTAGTGACTAGGATTAAGGCTTAGGAAGCTTATAATAAGTGGTGGTAGCTTATACTAAAGATTTGGGATAGTTTAGACCTAGTTTAGGGACTTATAAGACCTAGTTATAATTTTTGTGCTTAAGGGACTCGTACCTAAGCTCTAGAGGGTTGTACTAAGGTTTAGGGAGTCTAAGATATCCTAAAGTTGCTAATGTAACTCCTACATAAGACTTGAGTACTTTCAAATTAGTTTAGTTTAGGAATTAGGGTTTTAGAGATAACTATAACTACTTAAGGTTTGATTAGGGTTTGTTTTGGTATTATGGTAGATTTAATATGTTGTATTATTGTAGTGTTGTAGTGATCTTAGATTAAGAGTTCATGTGTTATGGTTGTAAGAATATTTGGCTTAAGAGGATACGTGAGTAGGTCAAGAGAGTCATGCATGCTATGTAAAGGGAAGAATAGCAAAAATTTACCTGTGGAAATACCTACTATAGGTATTGTTGAGGAAATGATGTTGATGGGATTTTATGGGTGTTTACAAATACACGTTTGGACCTAAGACACACGAACTCGCCAAAAACTAACTAAAACAATTTTTAAACAACAAAAATCACTGTCCTAAGTCATCATTAAGCTCCGGTACTAAATGTAAGGTCCCTTATATTGGATATCATTCACATAACAAGGATTTAGAAGCAAGTTTATAGAGAAAAGTAGAGATAAGTTAGAGAGAGAAAGAGGAGATATCATTAAAAGAGAAATAGAGGTGATACAAGGAAGATACACGCCTCACAGGCTCACATACACACAAGTGACTACATTTGTGTGTATATACATCACACAAATGAGATGTGATGGGTTTAGGCTTAATGGGCCATATAATGGAACCTTAGTTGGACTAGGTAATTGACTTGTGACTTACTAACTCCATTTACATGAATATTTGATATACTAACTAATAGTCCAAACCCAATAATACTAGACTAACCTATTATACAACTCGTACTAGACTTGTTAACATTATCTAGTAGCCACTAATGGAAAATGATTGCATCTGTTGAGGCTAACAAGCTATGTGATGCTAAAGTGGAAGGCGAAGTGGTGTGACCAATGGGGGTAGTCTTGTTATAAGCACTCAAGTTGCACACAAAAGTTATTTATTTTTCCAGAGTAAAGTGGCATCGTAAAAAATTAAAGTAGCACAAAAATATAACCACGGGTTGCATGTAAAAAAAAGAGACACTTAAAAAAAAAAAAAAAAAAAAAAAAAAAAAAAAAAAAAAAAAAAAAAAACTCTGTAACTTAAATCGTGTGCAGCCCTTGTCACCCTAGGGTCACCCATGATTTATTTGACTCCCAAAACTCAAAAAAATTCTGCATGCTCAAATTTAAAGTTTTCGTGATAATAAGTAACCGATTATATGATGAAGTTTCAATCATACTGCACTCCATTTTCAATTTGTGACATTAAGCACGGTGTTATATTATTGGCATGTGTTAGTACAAAACTTGGGCTTAATGCAAGACCTAGTTTAGGCTAGCTCTTGATGGGGCGAATTTTTGACTAAGGATCTGTCTGTAAAGTTGCTAAGAAAGAACACCGTTAGCCTCACCGCGGAAGAGGGGTTCCACGGTCAACCTCTGGTGTGAGAGTAAGTTATTTGTTTAGAGAGATAAAGTATATGTTGTGAGAGAGTAATGATGTTACCGTTGAGAGTGACAAATGCCCTCTATTTATACGATGGTCATTCTTGTCGGTTTTCTAGGATCACCTACCATGATGGCGACGTTTTTGGGCAGGCAAATCCCCAGTTAACTCTCGTTCTTGTCCTTTGCCGTGAGTGGCGGTCCCTTCAGAAGAGGACTGCAGTCTTTCCCTGCTTGGGGTCTACCCAAGTCAGCTATATGGTAGCTGATAATATTCCTTACTCTTTTGGGATAATCCGTGGTCCCGACCTTTGGGTTGTCCCCGGACATAAGGTTCTTCCGCGGCCGAGATGCTGAGACGCGGCCTCCTATGATGAGGTGTTTTCGTCTGGCCCGGTTTGGCGGGGGCGGAGCCTAACACGGTCTGGGTAACCAAAGGGTCGGGGCTGTTATGAGTGTGCCTAGCCTGGGATATTGGGTCCGGGAGTACTATACGTGATCAGAATGTAAATGAAGATTTGATTCAACAAAACGTCAAGAAGCTTGTTTTGATATGCAAAATATAGTAATGTTTACTAAAAGAAATGGTTGATGGTGCTATATGGTGTTAGATGTTGATGGTGTTACTTTTTTCTATTTGATCACTATATGAGGAACAAGAAGAAAAGTTAATTGTTAAACAACTATACATCAAATTTTCTCATTTAAAACTAATTGTATATGACGTGTGACAATAATGTGGCTAAGTTAAATATATGAACTACATAACCAAGTGTGCGTATCGCAAGATAACATTAATACTTTGAGTTAGTAGAAGGTTCAATTGACCAAATTCAAGACATAATAATAAAAAGAATTTTTTTGCTAAATAACAAGTACTATCATTTATTCAAAGTGGACAATTTTTAGAGCGTGATTTATCATGAGAAA
>JARVZY010009384.1:0-27494 GCA_030686995.1 Artemisia argyi
ATCCTAAAAATATGAAACTTATAAATATGGTTAAACATGTCAATATAGTCCATAATAAAATATAAAATGAGTGGTAGGTTCTATCGGGTGCTAAAACCCTGCTAAAAACTGGAAACACGGGTCTAAAACGCGTAATTCGCGTAAAACGCTGAACTGAAAAACGTAAAATTCCGAAACTTTTGGAATTGTCCTAAAATGAGAGAAAATCATATTTCTATTGTTTATAATGTTTTATGGATATATCGGGATGCTGGAAGGACGTTTAAACCTAAAAGTAAATCTCGGACACGGCTTTGTGATTTTTGCAGAAATGATCCGACGAGCGTCAAACTCTCAGATTATCGTTAAAATAGTTTAACTTACGAGAATATGAAATAAAAATTTCTGAGATGAATAGTGAATAGTAAAAAGTGAATAGTAAAAGTGAATAGTGAAATTTTCAGGAATATAAGTTAACCTGAAATTGCGAATTGTTACAGTTTATATGGCCTCATTGCCAATAATTGTTTCTATAATGGTATTGCTAAACTTATTTTTGAATCTAGATACAAGTATTACTTTTGTTCACGTAAACTAAATCATATTTGGCAGTGGGTCATAAACACACAGGTTACAAGTCTTTTATGGCGGGACTTGTAACTGAGTGGATTTACGATGCCTTTGCTGGGAAATCTTCATTCATATGCATTACATTCTTTTTCACAAGACTCTATGAACTCACCAACCTCGTGTTGACACTTTAGCATGTATTTTCAGGTATTAAGCAATGGCACGCTACAGGAGGTTTTGGCAGGGCATGGCATGGTCATAGAAGACTCTGATTATTCACTTGGGGACCGTTTTAAACTATTTTAAGGGCCTACTTCCGCACTACTTTTAACAATGTAAAGTCAACACTTTTGGTTAAACGATTTTATTCTAAATGATTGAAATGAAAACCATTTTGTACTTGTGTTGTGGTACCAATTGAGTTACACACCAGCTACATGTATGCTTCCGCTGAACCCAATTTTGGGGGTGTGACAGATTGGTATCAGAGCTTTGGCTATAGCGAACTAAGTGTTTTTAAAACCTAGACTATAGCTACTTTCATGAAAACTTAACCCTATGACCGTCACGTGCCTGCCTGCCAAGATGAAGCCTCATTTGAGGTTAGTTGCTGACATAGGTAATGAGATTTGTGTCTCATTATCTGGTATATTATATTCATTTATTATAGTTGATTACTATAATTGTCTTTCATCTAAGGATGTTCACGTATCATATATGTCATCACGTTATGTTTTTCCTTGCATAGTTTCATCATTCGACCTCGAGTTTGGTCACTTGCCTTAGTCTTTCAGAACGTCTTGGTATTTGTGAAGGACATGGTATTAGTATAACTGAGCTAAGTATTTCAAAATTCATGGAACCTCGGTGGAATATAGACTGGTCATTTATATTCAACCCGGGATAGTGAGATATAGGCTGACCACCTATGTCTGACTCAGAGATGAATTTTGCAACACTGAGAATGGTTATAATAAGATTTTGTCTGGATTGAATTCTCTACTCAATTTCCAAATGTTTCATTCATGTATGTGTATACCATTGTTTTCAGAACATTCAAACTTTTCATCACTTCGTGAACCACCAATTGGAAGCACGTCAACTGGTCATTTCATTTCATGAATCTTCACCTTTATGCACGATACACTTATATCACAGTATTTTCTTTTACCACAATATCATTATGTTACATTTGTCACAATCTTTTCCCTTCTCACCATCACTATCATTTCCTTTCCCCATCCCCATATATATAAGGAATTAGGTGACATTCTATAGATTCCTATGTCACTCATCACTCACTACTCCCTATATTGATAAGTGGATATTATCAATGACCTCCCTAGGAAAGACTTTCCACACCATCTATGAGGAGGATCCCTCGGTACATTAAGACCATTCAAAACTCAACAGAAACATCAAGATACTATAAAACCATTCGAACCACTATCACTGGCCTGATCGCCAAAATTCTACCATCTAGAAAGTATTGGCTTGACTGAATTACAAGATTAGTTTCGATGCGAGTGCTCACTAAGCAACACTATAGAGATACATCCAGCCTCCTAACCAAGACTATAGAACCTTCAATTAAACATGTCCTCACCAATAGACTTTATCCAAACGTGTTAGACACCTATGCATTTGTGCAGACATACCTACCTGACTAATTTGTCTTCTTAATACTTTCACTTTTAAATGGATTTTCTCCAAACTATAGTTATACAAAACATATATCTTGTAAGAAATACTTTTCTGAGGCACTTATTTTGACAAGCAAAATTCCTTTTGGTTAATCTTTTACAAAACTATTGAATGTTAGGAAATTTCAAACATCGATCTTTGGTAAACCATATTATCCACCTTATGTTGAAAACTGTCCTATCTTGCATAACTATTAAATTTTGAAACATCAAGAAAAATGTTACTTAGAAAGCCCTTTGCTTAAAATTGTAAATTCATTTATTCAGGGAAGGTTTATGAACAAAACACACAAACTCAAAACAAACTTTGAAAATCAATCACTATTGTAACAATTCGCAATTTCAGGTTAACTTTTATTCCCGAAAATTTTACTATTCACTTTTTACTATTCACTTTTCACTATTCATCTCAGAAATTTTTATTTCATATTCTCGTAAGTTAAACTATTTTAACGATAATCCGAGAGTTTGACGCTCGTCGGATCATTTCTGCAAAAATCACAAAGCCGTGTCCGAGATTTACTTTTAGGTTTAAACGTCATTCTAGCATCCCGATGTGTCCATAAAACATTATAAACAATAGAAATATGATTTTCTCTCATTTTAGGACAATTCCAAAAGTTTCGGAATTTTACGTTTTTCAGTTCAGCGTTTTACGCGAATTACGTGTTTTAGACCCGTGTTTCCAGTTTTTAGCAGGGTTTTAGCACCCGATAGAACATACCACTCATTTTATATTTTATTATGGAGTATATTGACATGTTTGACCATACTTTCAAGTTTCATATTTTTAGGATACCCGGTTTTACGTTTCGTGACTTAAAAACTTACGGTTAGCGATTTACGGAGTCAAAACTAGCTACATACTTAGGATATTATCATCCAAAGACCATGACTACTCATCTAGTCACCCTTATCCTTGGAAAACCGACTTAGGAGGGGGGGGGAGTCACCATGTGTGGTTAAATCTTGACTTTAGCCATTAGATCTTACTTAATTACAACTTTGTCACCAAGTTATAGCACTTTCCTAGCAAGCTTCCTAACCTCCTCATTCATAGTATAAATACAAGCTCATTTGCTTCCTTTCTTCATCACCAAAAATGCCACAACATATGTACCTAGCACCATGATCCTTTGATCTTCAATATACAAGTTACACTACAAAGTTCAATGTCTTAGTATTCTCTACCTAGTTCTTAAGTTTCTTTGGTGATTCCATGGTTGAAATAAGAGCTACACAAGGTTACTAGGGCTGAAGTTAAATGGTTTTCACAAGGGTTAGATCAAGGCTAGCAAGGGTTACAAGAGTTATGGTGAAGGGTTTACAAGCTTAGGTTTAGTGTCCTAGTTCTATACTTGACTTCCTTTCTTTAGAAAGCCAAAAGTTGTAAGCAAACCCTTATACACTTTCTTGCTCAATATCATTTCATGCTTATTTTGTTTCTTTCATGCTATATATGGTCTTTGTATTGTGTTCATGATGTTTAAAAATGGATAAAACAAGTATTGGTATACATATGTTAACTTATGACAAGTAAACAAGCAAACTAGTGATTTTTATGGAGAACCACGACCAAAATAGTATAACTTTGATATTTGACACTTACTTACTGTTAAAGAGGACTTAACAAGGAAAACATAGAAATTTGAATCACCCAAAATGAGTACACGAGTCAAAAGTTATGACCGTTTGAAGTTAGCGAAACCAAAACGGCAAAACTGCCTAAATAGCATTCTGATCAAATTTTGATTTTGAAAGTCCCACTTCTGGTCCGATTCATCAAAAAGTTAAAACACGAAAGTTGTCCGGAACGACGTTTTCGTTCAGGAACAAAGAAGCTCGAGTCCTGAAAACCCTTTACGAGTGAGACCAAGAGGTCTAATGACCTAAAGCCGAGACCACAACCATGGCTAAAGCCAAGGTTGAGTCTCAAGACCATGGTAACAATGACCAAAGTCACGGCAAAGCCACGGCTAAAGACCATATAAATTTTAAAGATCAAAACTTATATATATGTTATCAAATACTACAATAGTAGGGAGCCTCATGTGAGGAGTTCATTGAGTAAGCCGTCGAGACGAGTTGTGGATTTACGAGTTAAAGTGTCCTGGCTCCTCGAACGTTTACTCCATGACTTCTGAATTATGTCGGCCCGAACGGTAGTAAGAGATTTACAACCTATACATGTTTCATAGACCACTTATATTCAACGACTTACACTATATACTAAGTACTACATCATGAACATTATGCAAGACATATATGGGCAATTCTTCGTATTCTTAGACGTTACTCCAAACCTAAGTCGCAACGTTCTATTATAGGCTGCTCTTAGAGACTTTCGCGATTCGACTACCACTTTCATTTCTCATTACATAAGCTTAAGGTGAGTCATAGCCCCTACTCTTTTCGTACTTGTTTTAACTCTTGGGGGGGATACATGCTCAACTACTTGCTTACTTGTACAAATACTCAAAACATTTATACTTGATTGTTTTATACTTGATTGTCTTATACTTGATGGCATTATACTTGATTTCATACATACATGACTATCTTTTATCTTTGGGAAGTGGCTCCCAGTAAACTTATATCTTTGGGAAGTGGCTCCCAGTAAACTTATATCTTTGGGAAGTGGCTCCCAGTTTTCTTTGGGAAGTGGCTCCCAGTTGTCCTTGGGAATTGGCTCCCAAAGTGAGGTCTTCGGAGATGAAGTATAGACTCACTTCTAATTGCTTAAATTGTCTTGATGAACTTATACATGTCTTATTCATACTATATATGTTAGCAGTGGGTTGTGAACACACAGGTTACAAGTCTCTTATGGCGGGACTTGTAACTGAGTGGATTCTCAATGCCTTTGCTGTGTGAACATTCTTTTGAGGCTTTTTCAACTATTTTAAGACAAACTCTATGAACTCACCAACCATTGTGTTGACACTTTAGCATGTTTATCTCAGGTTAGTAAGGCGATAGCTAGTGCGTGGAACTTAGGGTCAAGCTACATACTCTGAAGACTTACGCTTTTATCATTTACCATTCAAAACACTTTGTATACATTTATGTATCATACTTTGGAATCTCAAGTTTGTAACTCGGAATTTATTAATCGAATGGTAACTTTTCAAAACGTCTCATTTAGAGTTCGTTTTCTATACCTTGTACTTTGTATTATGAAGTAGCACCCTTATGACACAGTATTCCGCTGCGGTATTTTGGGGGTGTTACAACTATATTACACCACTTATACATTTAGGATTTTGTGATTCGATGACATAGAGCTTGGGGAAAATCTTAGTAATGGAGACTAAGCATCGTAGGTGGAGAAAGACTCAATTCATGACATCCTGCGGAGGATCACAACCTTATCCTAATCTATTATTTTCAACAACACCCTTTTGACGGACTTAACCTTGTAAGATTTTTCCACAAGATTCACGATACCTATTCCAACTATTCCTAATGGAGGAATTCGATTCACCTCAAACTTCAGGCAGATTTCATTAAGATTTCTTTGAATTCACACCACCTATCATCTTTAGACCAATGGTCAGAATTAGAGAATGATTCAAACATAGGGAGATATGCCCAAATCGGGTGTGATTGATTCTTGAAATGGTTGGGCTGACCATTTGCTATAAATTGGATTCACTTACAGCAATAGATATCACACGATCCCAAGGACAACATCAATGAGACACAATTCACAAACATGAAGAGATAAACCCGAGATACATTGGACCATTCAATATTTCAAATAGAATGAGCCTAGTGGCCTACAGACTTGAGCTCCCATTAGAGCTCAGTAGTTTACACGATAAGTATCATCATCTTTTCACCAATACCACTCTAGAGACCAACACAAACTGAACTTCGAGACGAAGTTCCTGTTAGAGGGGAAGACTGTCACAACTCGTAATTTCAGGTCCTTATTCAAAAGTTGAAATTTCATTATTCATTTCGGAAAATTTACTATTCATCTATTACTATTCATCATTTATTATTCACCGGTTACTATTCATCGTTTTCGGAGTTAGTTTGAGATTCCAAGAAGTGTTCAAAAATTTTACTATTCATATGACACTATTCATTTCCGGAAGGAAATTACTATTCACGATTGTCGTTCATCATTTTCGTATACCTAATTTACGAGTTTTTAAATTCGCGTAACCAGTTAGTTTTAGCTGTGAATTCATGCATCATCAGTAGGGACACGTCATATAGACTAGAGTAGCCTACATATCATCATCAACACTTTAGATCATGCACGGATATGCATTATTTCCATTTATGTATGCATAATTTCTAATTAACGTTACCACTCAGTTTTTACTACTAACATAAACCCGACACTCCCGACTACGATCCTAATATATTTTTATACTCATTATAATAATATAAAATTTACATTATTAATTTACCTGGTGTTTTGAAACAATTTGCTATATTTTCCGGTAAACGCCTAAAATATCGTCGGATCACAATATCTCAACACGACAATTATTTTAACACCCGATTCTTTTCAGGAATGTGATTTCATAATTTTTACAACATCGTTATATTTTATTTGGTACAGTTAAACTTTATTTTTAGTTAACTCGGTACCCGGTAACACATAATATCTTAATTAAACACATCAATATCTAGCCAACTATCATCCAAGAGACAAGAACATTAAATGGCACAAACTTCTTCCTTCCTTTTCCCATTTACACGCCAACATGCCCCCTAATTTCCTTGATAACACTTGATGTATTTCACAAGAATTAATGCAAGCTAGGTACATGTATTTTCTATAATTATTTACACATACAATATACCAAATAAACTAGTAAAAACCTCAAATTCTCTCTTCCTCTCTTCCATTTGGATCAGCCAAACATCAAAAACAAGAAGAAACCATTTTTTTTTCAAGAATCAAGTTTTCAAACAAGTCATAGCATTATTCTAGTTAAGGTTTTGAAAATAAAAACCTCAAGATTATTAAGTTTTCTTGCTCAAAAAGCCATAATCATTTAAGTAAGTTTCAAGAAATCTTTTTAATCTTTTCATACTTTCATTTGTTATATTTTCAAGTTATATTAGTAACTAGTTATGCAAATATTCATGTTAAACATACCACTTGTTACACCTTTTCTTTATAAACATAGATCTATAGATTTGTACTTGTAATCTCATGGGATCCACCATTTTTGGTGAAGACTTGGAACCCATGACACCCTAAGAAGGTGTATGGTAGGATTGAGTATTTGTGGAGTTGATTGAAAGTAGTTTGGTTAGGTTTTGGACAAGTTACAAACTAGGAAAACCCATTTTTGAAACAATACATAACCTACTGTCCCATTTTGTAAAACGTGGGAACCTCAGGGGTTTCCGGGTAACATTAGGTTAAAGAATCAGAAAATACTTTCAAAAACGAAGCTATGGGCGAAAGAACGGATTAAAACGAGTTTATAACGAAGGAGATATGATTTTTGCAAGTTTCACGACGAAAACTATTTTCTGAAAATGTATTTGCTGTTGGACGAATTTCGATGGACAAAAAGAGGCATTAGACGTAATCTATAGGAGCCGAACTACTGAGAATATATTAGTATATATTAATACGATTCCGGGGATATAAAGAACGTAGAAAACGAGCTTATAACGACCAAGATATACATGTTTGAAACCCGACAAAACTTATAACAAATTGACAGCTTTTGGTAATAAAAGTTGCTAAGTGTTGAAAACTATATTTTTCAAGTAATGACATTGAAAGCCATATTTATTAACCGCCGAGACCCGTATGGTCAAAATTTAAATGACATGAATTCTAGACATTGTTGCAAGGTTTTCAAAACCGCCGAGCTTGACCATTAACACTTAACGTACAATATTTTGCGACTAGTTTTGCGAGGCCATTTTGGTCATATTTTCAAGTAATGAAAAGTGTTATTTTACGATGAAAATACTATATTTTCCGATAAAACACCAATGAGACGTCAAAAATGTATTTTTCTACGATAAACGTTACTTTCAAGTTTCACGAGTGGTATCGATAACATACGTATTTGTATGTGTAGCATCATTTCATTTCTTACATTAGACCATATCATTCATATTAGGTTGCGGTTAGAGATCGTGCCTCATTTTCAGTGTATCCACTTTTGTCATCGTAGCTATCGCACCAGGTGAGTCATAGCCCCTACTTTTTCAATTGTTTTGGTAAACTCTTTGGGGAGAATACATGCTCGTTTTACTTAAACGCATTACTCGCTTTACATGGTTGATTACTCAAATACTTTTAGCTTTACCTAAATATATGTTTGATCACCTACATTTCATGGGTATGTTTGATTACTTGTATTTCATGGATATGTTTGATTACCTGTATTTCTTTGGTATCTTTGATTACCTGTATTTCTTTGGTATGTTTGATTACCTGCATTTCATGGGATTTGTCATCCTTGTTTATATGACCTCATGGTCACCAATTGTTCATATATTTCAAATGTAATATTGTGGTTTCCCCACTTGGCTGTGATATCAAACGTAATATTGTGGTTTCCCCACTTGGCTGTGATGTCAAACGTATTGTGGTTTCCCCACTTGGCTGTGATGTCAAACCTAATATTGTGGTTTCCCCACTTGGTTGTGATGTCAAACGTAATATTGCTGTTTTCCCTACTCGACTGATTTATCTTTCTGGCGACATTGTCAGGATTGTCAAAACTGTTTACCTGGCGACATTGTCAGGATTGTCAAAACTGTTTACCTGGCGACATTGTCAGGATTGTCGAAATTGTTTATCTGGCGACATTGTCAGATTTATTTTATATGTCCTCATTGTCATCATTGTTTATCTGGCGACATTGTCAGACTTGTTTATTTGGCCTCATTGCCAATAATTATTTATATAATGGTATTGCTAAACTTATCTTTGAATCTAGATACAAGTATTACTTTTGTTCACGTAAACTAAATCATATTTGGCAGTGGGTCGTAAACACACAGGTTACAAGTCTTTTATGGCGGGACTTGTAACTGAGTGGATTTACGATGCCTTTGCTGGGAAATCTTTATTCATATGCATTACATTCTTTTTCACAAGACTCTATGAACTCACCAACCTCGTGTTGACACTTTAGCATGTATTTTCAGGTATTAAGCAATGGCACGCTACAGGAGGTTTTGGCAGGGCATGGCATGGTCATAGCAGACCCTGATTATTCACTTGGGGACCGTTTTAAACTATTTTAAGGGCCTACTTCCACACTACTTTTAACAATGTAAAGTCAACACTTTTGGTTAAACGATTTTATTCTAAATGATTGAAATGAAAACCATTTTGTACTTGTGTTGTGGTACCAATTGAGTTACACCCCATCTACATGCATGCTTCTGCTGGACCCGATTTTAGGGGTGTGACAATATATTAATGTTTAAAGATGTCGGCTGAGTTATCTTCGTCAATAATGACTGTTCATCATCATCAACAACAACAGCTAACTCATTATCTACTGATAATGATGGTAAAATATTGATATTTTCAATGTTTTTGATAGTGATGCAGTAGTTTAGAATTGTTTTTTTTATATTTTTTATAGTGATGCAGTAGCTTAAAAAGTTAATGCAGTAGTATACAAGGTTTCATTAAGCTTATGTGCAATGTTTAGGTTAAGTATAGTGTTTTTTTGATAGTGATGTCGTAGTTTAAAAAATTGATGCAGTAGAATACAAGGTTACATTAAGTTTATGTGCAATGTTTAGGTTAAGTATAGCATTTTTTTGATAGTGATGTAGTAGTTTAAAAAGTTGATGCAGTGGAATACAAGGTTACATTAAGCTTATGTGCAGTGTTTAAGTTAAGTATAGTGTTTTTTTGATGGTGATGCAGTAGTTTAAAAAGTTGATGCAGTAGTATACAAGGTTACATTAAGCTTATGTGTAATGTTTAGGTTAAGTATAGTGTTTTTTTGATAGTGATGCAGTAGTTTAAAAAGTTGATGCAGTAGAATACAAGGTTACATTAAGCTTATGTGCAATGTTTAGGTTAAGTATAGCATTTTTTGATAGTGATGCAGTAGTTTAAAAAGTGGATGCAGTAGAATACAAGGTTACATTAAGCTTATGTGCAATGTTTAGGTTAAGTATAGTGTTTTTTTTATAGTGATGCAGTAGTTTAAAAAGTTGATGCAGTAGAATACAAGGTTACATTGATCTTAAGATGTTTATCATAGATGTTGTTTTGAAGTTATATATTGATGCAGTAAATTTAAAATGTTGATTCAGTAGTAAAAAAGGTTATATTGAGCTTATGTGCAGTGTTTAGGTTATGTCTAATGTTTCTTTAAGATCTTGATCCTAGATGTGGTTTTGATATTATACAATGATGCAGTAGATTTAAAATGTTGATTTAGTAGTACACATGGTTACAAGAGCTTATGTGCAGTGTTTAGGTTAAGTTTAGTGTTTCTTTAAGATGGTTAAAAGAGGTGATTTTGATATTGTATATTGATGTAGTAGTTTAAAAACTTGATTCAGTAATATACAAGGTTACATTGAGCTTATGTGCAGTGATTAGGTTAAGTCTAGAGTTTTGTTTTAGTTGTTGATCCTAGATGTGGTTTTGATATTGTATATTGATGTAGTAGTTTAAAAAGTTGATGCAGTAGTATACAAGATTACATTGAGCTTATGTGCAGTATTTAGGTAAAGTCTAGTGTTTCTTAAACATGTTGATCCTAGAGGTAGTTTTGATATTATACAGTTATGTAGTAGATTTAAAATGTTGATCAAGTAGTACACATGGTTACATTGAGCTTATGTGCAGTGTTTAGGTTAAGTCTATTGTTTCTATAAGATGTTGATCCTAGAGATGGTTTTGATATTGTATATTGATGTAGTAGTTTAAAAACTTGATTCAGTAATGTACAAGGTTACATTGAGCTTATGTGCAATGATTAGGTTAGGTCTAGAGTTTGTTTTAGATGTTGATCCTAGATGTGGTTTTGATATTATACAGTGATGAAGTAGTTTAAAAAGTTGTGCAGTAGTATACAAGGTTACATTGAGCTTATGTGTAGTGTTTAGGTTAAGTGTAGTGTTGCTTTAAGATGTTGATCCTAGAGGTGGTTTTGATATTGTATATTGATGTAGTAATTTAAAATTTTGATGCAGTAGTATACATGGTTACATTAAGCTTATGTGCAGTGTTTAGGTTATGTCTAATGTTTCTTTAAGATGTTGATCCTAGATGTGGTTTTGATATTATAAAATGATGTAGTAGATTTAAAATGATGATTAAGTAGTACACATGGTTACATTGAGTTTATGTGCAGTGTTTAGGTTAAGTCTAGTGTTTCTTTAAGATGTTGATCCTAGAGATGGTTTAGATATTG
Organism: Artemisia argyi; assembly: GCA_030686995.1. NCBI lineage: Eukaryota > Viridiplantae > Streptophyta > Magnoliopsida > Asterales > Asteraceae > Artemisia > Artemisia argyi. Next base: position 11,639 of record JARVZY010009384.1, read on the forward strand.
TATATTGATGTAGTAGTTTAAAAACTTGATTTAGTAATATACAAGGTTACATTGAGCTTATGTGCAGTGTTTTTGGTAAAGTCTAGAGTTTGTTTTAGATGTTTATCCTAGATGTGGTTTTGATATTTTACAGTGATGTAGTAGTTTAAAAAGTTGATGCAGTAGTATACAAGGTTACATTGAGCTTATGTGCAGTGTTTATGTTAAGTGTAGTGTTTCTTTAAGATGTTGATCCTAGAGGTTGTTCTGATAATTTATATTGATGTAGTAGTTTAAAAACTTGAAGCAGTAGTATACATGGTTAAATTGAGCTTATGTGCTGTCATTAGGTTAAGTCTAGAGTTTGTTTTAGATGTTGATCCTAGATGTGATTTTGAAATTTTACAGTGATGTAGTAGTTTAAAAAGTTGATGCAGTAGTATACAAGGTTACATTGAGCTTATGTGCAGTGTTTTAGGTAATGTCTAGTATTTCTTTAACATGTTTATCCTAGAGGCAGTTTTGATATTATACAGTGATGCAGTAGATTTAAAATGTTGATTCAGTAGTACACAAGTTTAAATTGAGCTTATGTGCAGTGTTTAGGTTAAGTATAGTGTTTATTTAAGATATTGATTTTAGATGTTGTTTTCATATTATATAGTAATGCAGTATAAAAAAAAATGTTGATTCAGTAGTACACAAATGTTACATTGAGCTTATGTGCAGTGTTTAGGTTAATTCTATTGTTTGTTTAAGATGTTGTTACTAGATGTGTTTCTTTATAATAAAGTGATGCAGTAGATTTAAAATGTTGATTCAGTAGTCTTTATTTTTGCTTGATGTGCTTTTGAATTTATATAGTGATGAAAAATATTTTGAAATGTTTAAGTTAAGAGTAGTCTTTATCAATGATGTTTTATATTGATGCAGCACACAATGTTTTGTTCTTTTTTGATGTGGTTTTTAAATTATATAATGATGAATAAGATTTTATATTTAGATGCAGAAGATTTTATATAAAAATAATTTTGTTGAAGTATACAAGGTTCCATTAAAAGTTGAACTTATGATTTTGTTTTAGATAAGAGTATTATTTTTGTTCTAATGTTATTTGACTTTATATAATACAGATGTTCAAGTTGTTCATGTCAAGGATCATGTAGGGTTTTATACTTGTGATGATAAAGGAGAAAGGACATGGTATCCTGACATTGATATTGGTGACATACCTAGAAAAGGTTGTCAGTTTGTTTCTATAGATCAAGCATATAATTTCTACAAGGATTATGGAAAAAGGGCAGGTTTTGATGTTAGAAAGGGTGGACATTATAAACCTAAATCTCGTGAAGATCCAAATTTGAAGTGGTTTTATGCTCGAGAGAAGGTACAAATGCAAATGTTGAAAAGAATCGGGAGAAAGGGGAGGTTTTGATGTCTGGAAATAGTGAGGTTACTGAGAATAGTGATGTTACTGAAAATAGTGAGGTTAATGAAAATGTGAAACAAAAGAAGAAAAGAAATCGAGGTTCTTTTAGATGTGGTTGTTTAGCTAAAATTTGTATTAGGAAGATTGAAGGAAATTTATATGAAGTATATACTTTTATAGAAGGGCATAACCGACCTCTTGTTGCTGAAAAAGATATGATATTCATGAAGAGTTCACGAGATTTGGGATACACAAAACAACATTTCCTGTTTCAAGCATCGAATGTTAATTTTGGTCCTTCTACAGGTTTTAAGTTGTTGAAACAGTTGTGTGGTGGTTTTGATAGAGTTGGGGCTACTGAAGTTGATTGTAAAAATCAAAAGAAGAAAATAAACTTGTTTATTGGGGATAGAGATGCGCAAATGGCTGTTGAAAAACTTTTAAGCAGAAAAATGCATTCGCCAGGATTTTATGTGTCTTATAAAACAGGTGATGCAGTTAATTTTTATTATAAACACATGATTTGATGCAGTATATATATTATCAGTTTTGTAACAAGTTCTTTTTTTTTTTGAAGGTGCTGATGATAAGTTGGTAGGACTTTTTTGGGCTGACGAACAAGCTATAAAAGACTATGCAACTTTTGGTGATATTATTTCCTTTGATGTTACTTTTCGATCAAACAAGTATGTTATTTTTAAGAATTATTTATTTGTTTGAGTAAGTAATGCAGTTAATTTAATGAACTGACGCAGTTAAATAAATAACAAAAATAAAATAAAAACAAAATATTTTACATAATAGATTCTTGAATTTCAACTTAATAATTAAGAAAAACATTAATTGAATTACATATAAAGTAAAATTAATTAAACATAGTCTTGAAATCAATACTGAGTTTTAGAGATTGAATCAGGAGACAACCCTAAATTTGCAGTCTCGTAACCAAAACTTTCAATGTCTTCAGTATCAATATCATCATTATCATGTTTGGAGTAATCATCAAATAAATTCAAACGTGGCATATTATCAAGTTGTTTTGCATGATCTTCTGCAAGAACTCTCTTACGCTGTGTTTCTTTCTCTAGATCTTCTTGTTCTTTCTAGAATAAATAATATTCATACTCTAGTTTTATATATAAGGCTTCGTCTTCTTTTGACATTAAATAATCTTCATTAGTTTTGTCTTCAATAACTCTTGCCAAAAATTATAAAATAGATTTATTAGTATTAGTTTTTTTATTACATTTGATTTGACTTAAAAATTATGAAAATCTAGGTATAAGATGGTGTTTGTTCCTTTTACTAGAATTAATCATCACAATCGTTGTATTACTTTTGCATCGGGATTACTTTCAGATGAGACTGTTGGAGCATATAAGTGGTTGCTTGATAAATTCAAAAATGCTTTTGGTAAAGATCCAAAATTCGTTATAACCGATCAAGATCCATCTATGAAAATAGCAATTCCAGAATGCTTTCCTGATACTAGAAACCGTTTGTGCATGTGGCATATAATGCAAAAATTGACGACAAAGGTATTTTTATTCTTTTTAAAAATTTGTACAATGATTCTACTTTTATTTGTAAGGTTTACATTGTGATATTTTTAAGTTTTCTTACTCAATCACTAAAAATAATAAAAAAATAATTTGAAGGTTTACATTATAATTGAAATTCATATATTAATTAATCCATTTGTTATGCAGGTAGGGACTGCAATCTGTAAAAATGAGACATGATTCAAAAGATGTATATGTGATATTGTTTGAACTGATTAGATTTTACCCTTATAATTTGAAAAAGAATGGGAATCTATGATTAACGGCATTGAACTTGATGATATTAAGTGGTTAGGAGACATGTTTGAAATAAGAAAAAGTTGGATACGCGCATACCTACGTGATGTGTCTATGGCAGGCCTCATGCGTACTACTTCTAGGTCAGAAAGTGAAAACCACTTTTTTAGTAAATGGACTAGTCCTCATCTGACTCTTGTAGAATTTTTAAGTCATTATGATACTGCTATTGAGTATCAAAGATATATTGAGCGTAAAAATGATCATGACTCGAGATATAGAAAACCAATATTGAAAACGGATCTTCAGATGGAGAAAGAAGCAAGTGTATTATACCCATACTGTGTTCTACGATGTTCAAGATGAGATTTTCTCTCCATATACACATTGTATGTCGGTAAATATATTGCAAATAGATGAAGTTGAGCAGTATTCTATTCGTGATATGCAAGCTCAGAACAGAATCAGGGGTGAAAACAACTTTGTGGTTTATCAGATATGTCTTGAAATCCATAATTTTTTTTTTTTATTTTCTTTTTATTATTCATCTATTTTTTTTAAGATATTATTTTACTGCATCATTACAATAATATTAAGTGCAGCACATTAGTTTTTTTTTTTTTTTTTTTTTTTTTTTTTTTTAAATGTGTTATTACATAAATAATATTTAGTGTAGCTCAGTAGTTTATTTTACTGCATCACTGGCTTAAATATTTTTCTTTCTATTGTTTTTCAGGTTGATTTTCATAAATCTGAAATGGAAGTTAAGTGTAGCTGTAATCACTACAAATCATATGGTCTTCTTTGCCGGCACATCTTTTATGTGTTAAGAATGAACAATATTAAAGAATTCCCTCGGAAATACTTGAACAAACGGTGGTTAAAGAATGCTAAGCCTTTCAATTCTGTAGTTAATAGAATTAATGTTGATTCAGGTTCAAGTTTGTTGAGTGAAGTTTTTGATTTGTCTGAGATTTTTGAATCTACGGTTGATCGTTTGGTTAACAACATGGACAAGTTAAAGATATACAAAGACGAAATGAATGGATTATTGGCAAAAGCTAAAATTGATGTTCCAATATTACCTAAGATCAATTCAAAAGATGTTATGAGTTCAATGCTTGGTGTCAAGGAGCCAAAGAAGAGGATTATAAATAATCCAGATCAAAGTGTAACTAAAGGGACTGGTGTTCATTCAAGATGGAAGTCAAAAAACGAAGTAGAGAAGGAAGAAAGTGATAAAAGGAGGACATGTAGTATATGTGGAAGAAATGATGTACATAATTCAAGAACATGTACAAGAGAACCGGTGCAACCATCAAAGAAAGTTAAGAGAATAGTGGAGCAGACAAGGACTGGCCTAAGAACATCAAAGAGAAAAAAATGAACATTTCATTGTGTTTTAAAGAATTTTTCTATAATAACAGTATAGAAGTTTACAGTTTCTTTATAGACGTACAAAAGTTTTCGATGAACTACAATGCAATAATATCTCAGTGATTCTTCTCATAGTATTATAATAATAGATTGATCCAGTTAATTGTTATGGGGTGGAAATAGTATCATTTGTGATAATGTGAATTATGATGCAGTGAAAATGGTATAGCATAACAATATTATTTACTGCATCACCATGTATCATTTACTGCATTACCATTTCTTATCTCTTTTTTAGGTAATTTACTATTACTATTTTCTTGCTTATCATTTTTTAGGTTATTTAATGTAAATTTATTTAAAATATAATAGTTATAATATTTAGAAGTTATTTACTTATCCCTTACGAGTCAAAATATAATCAATTATTACATTGGGTTTTCTTATGGCCCAATATAAAATACAATTTGGCCCATAAATTCCACTTGGCCCATAATATTGGAATGTTAATGGCCCAATGGTTATAAAAATTTAATAAATTACATGGTAAATCCACACTCTTGAATAACACGATTAAATTCTACAATACCCAGTATCACACAATTAATTTATACATTTTTAGAAAAATCACACAGAATCAAAACCCTAGATCTGTTTTAAACGATATTGAGAAAACTTCTAAATTCACCCTCTAAATCACACGCTTAAAATCTACTGCATAAAAACGATGGTGACAAAGATTAAATTGAAACTTCCTCCTCGTAAGTTCAAGTTCTTATTTAAATGAATTTATTTGTTATAAAATTTTCTAATAGGATTTTGTTTCCTGCTTATATTATTATGAAATATACTAGTAAATTATGTTATGTACAAAGTTTTCAAATAATATAAGAAAGTGATGCAGTAAATGTTATAAAAGTAATGCAGTAGGAAATATAAGAGTAGATTAACATAATGTATGAAAGTGATGCAATAAATATAAGATTAAATTAACATAATGTAAGAATAGATTATGTTATGCGCGTTCTTTTGAAATAATTATCAATAAGTTTAGAATTATTAATATGTAAAAGTAAATAATGTTATGCGCAAATTTTTTGATTAATGAAATAGTGAATATATGTGTTACATAATGTATGATGCAGTAAAGTAATATAAAAGTGATGCAGTAGGAAATATAAGAGTTGATTAACATAATGTCTGAAAGTGATGCAGTAAATATAAGAGTAGATTAACATAATGTTTGAAAGTGATGCAGTAAGTATAAAGATTAGATTATTAAAGTGACGCGGTAAATATAAGAGAAGATCCACATAATGTATGAAAGTGATGCAGTAAATATAAGAGTAGATTATTAAATTTATGCAAAAAATATAAGATTAGATTAACATAATTTATTAAAGTGATGCAGTAAATTATGCACTAAATGCTATGATAGTGATTCAGTAAATATAAGAGTAGATTATGTTATGACCGAAGTTTTTAAATGGATTATCTATGTTACATAATTAGAATAATCAAAATAGTGTATATATATGATGTAGTATAGGTGAATATAGACTAATTAGTTTAGAAGTGAGGAATTACAAGTTGAATATTGAATCATAAATAGATAAATGTGTGTTTGTTCTTCGTAAGTTCAAATTCTTATATTTGTTATAAAATGATAAATGAGGAATTTTGTTTCGTGCTGATATAATTGTGCTTAAATGATCTAGAAGATTATGTTACATAATGTATGATGCAGTAAATTGTATTAAAGTGATGCAGTAGGAATTTGATTACCTATGTTACATAATGTATGATGCAATAAATAGTGTATATCTATTTATGTTGTTACAATTTTTGAATAATCAAATAGCGTATACATATGATGCAGTAAATAGTATATATGATTAAGATGTATTGCAGTGTGTATAGGTGAATATAGACTTATTAATTTAGAAGTCATGTACTAAAAGTTGAATATTCTCTTATAATTTTAGAAGTTAGCTACTAAAAGTTGAATATTTATTATTTGTGTTTGAATATTCTCTTTATAAAATAGAGTTTGTATGTATGTTGGAATAAGTGATGCAGTTTGTTGGAGAATGTGATTCAGTAAATATATATAGTTTGATTTAATGATATATTTTGTTTAATGCATTGATTGAGTAGGACGGAATGATGAAGAACAAATGCAAGAAGGAAAAGATATTTCTAAAAAAGCTGAATCAAAAATAAGGAAAAGTGCGTCTGTTCAATAATCTTCCAGACCAAAAAAGAAGATGAAGGCAACCGAAGCTAATTCACATGTATTTTTTCATGTTGATCTAATCAACATGAAGAAATCAAAGAAGAATAAAAAGGTTGTATCTGAATCTAGTGATGAGGAAACAACGGAATTTGATGAAGAAGAAATCAGTATTATAAAGAAGAGGAAAGGAAAAAGAATAGATACTCAGAGTATTGAATCTAGTTATGAAGAAACAACAGAATCTGATGAAGAACGAATTCCAATGATTAAGAACAGGAAAGGTAAAAAGATTGATTCTCGTGAGGAAAAAAAGAGTCAATTAGTTTCTTCCGTTAAAAAGATTCAAAAAAATGATGAAGGAAGCAGTAAGCCAAAAAAGCTTGGGAAAATGGTTGTTGTGGAGGATATCAATAATGACAATGAATATAAAAGTTTACAAACAAGAATGTCTGCTAAAAATTTGAAAAAGCTTATTGATAATAATACAAATGCTCAAATGAAAGCTTTAGACGAAATGGGATTTGGAAATTTTAAGACTGATTTCCAATTTTATTCTACCCCAACATCTTTAGGGTTATGGATTTTAGAAAATTTTGATTTGGAAAAATGTTGTTTGACCTTAAGAAACAATAGGAAAATTAAGGTAACACGCGAACTCATTCATGAAATACTTGGTATTCCGATGGGGAATAAAAAGGTTGTGTATCTTAAAGAAACTTCAACTGATGATGCAACAACAAGAAAATGGAGAGCAAGCCTACCTTTGAGTGTTTATGACCCAAATGGACAAAGACATCAAAAAAATCTTGATAGGAAAACTTGAAAGACATTTATGTTCGTTGTCACATGGAGAATGGGATTACAAAGTAGGTTTCTTGGTTGTCTTCTTTTCTATTTTTGCACATGGAAATAAAGATGGTTCGATAAATCAGAGGTTTCTTCCATCACTTGAAAATATAGAGGAAGTTCCAAATTTGGATTGGTGCAGATATTGTTTAGAGTGTATGCAAGCAGAATTAAAAGTGTTTAAAGCAGGAAGTTTTTTTTTCTGGTGCTTTACTTCTTTTGGTGGTAAGTTCTTAAAATCTAATATTTTTTTAATTTTCTTACTTCATGATCTTTTATTATTATCGCATCACTATCTAATATTTACTGCATCTTAGTTTATTATTTAATGCATCACTGTTTAACTTTTACTGCATCACTGTATATATTTATTGCATCACTGTTTTATATGGGTAGTTTAAGATATGTTTGTTATAATAAGCAAATTATTTAAGAGTAGTTTTGGATAGTTTATGAGTTTATTTGATTATTCCACAAAGCATCATTATATTATGTTTATTTATATCATAATATTCATTCTTTATTTGTGATTTTTGTAGCTTATATATGTTAATTCAGCGATTTCTGAAACTACCATCGTGGATAGAACATTCCCAGCCTTTAAAGCATGGAGTACGAAATTGTTGAAAAAGAGAGAAAAAGAAGAAAGAAAAGTATGTTTTGGACATCTACCAATTTTGGAAGGTTTGCAACTTATTGAAACACCAAAAAAGAAATTGAAAAAAAAGAAATCCAAGATGCAGCAATCAGGTATACTTATATATATGATCTTTATAATAATTAATGATATAAAACATAATTAATGATCTTTAAGAATTTTTTTCTTAAAATTCTAACAGAGGAGATGGATGAAAACATAATACCTCAACTTTATACTCCTCAACATCAACTCACTGATGGACTTTATGGAACAACTAATCAAGATGAAGAACTTCAACAGTTCAAGAAAAAATCATCAAAGGTAATACTTTCTGCATAGTTAGACATATAAGTAGTTTATGAAGCAGTAACAAAAAATCATCACATTATTACTTTCTGCAGGAAATGATAGAATATATATCACATAGTTTGGCAAAGAGTAAGGAATTGATGTTGGATACTAATGATAGGATGAAGATAGCATTTTCAACATATCCAGATCTTGAGGATATCAAAATGTTGCTGGAAGAAAGAAATGCATTCTATAAAGATTTGTATAAATTTATAGAATTAGATTCAAATGTAGATAATAATGGAGATTGTGTTGAAGGAAATGAAAAATGTGAGAAGGATGATATTCAAGTAGATTCTGATGAAGATAATTTTGGAGAATATTTAAATAATGGAGATACTGATGAAGAAGAAGTCGAAACAGAAAGAGAAGTTGATATTTTAGAAGATGTTGTTATTAAAAGTGGATATGTTGTTGAAGGCAATTATGAATGTGAGAAGGAGGTTGATAATGGAGGTGATATTGTTGTTGATACTAATGAAGCAGAAGCCGAAGAAGAGAGAGAAGTTGATATTTTAGAAGATGATGTTAATAATAGTGGATATGTTGTTGAGGGCGATTATGAATGTGAGAAGGATGTTGATAATGAAGGTGATTCTGTTGACGGTGTTTACAGCATGAAAAGTGTTTCAAAAGAAGAAATAACCATTCCTTCAACTTTTTATAAAAGTTCAAGAGAAAAGAAAAGAGTGCAAAATAAAGCCTAGTTAGAGAACAAGAATCTTGCCATTGTTGTCTTCAATGCTCCGAGTCTGTATTTAAATCAGAGATCTTCAGAGTACAGTAGCAATCAAGAGCTTAACGGGACAGGTCAAGGTGGGGCCAATGATGGAAGTAATGAAAATCAAAAACTTCATCATTAATATTTATATCAGTGTAGATATGTGTAATAAATTAACTAAACTTGAATTCATATTTTGGATATGTTTAATACATTAATTTGAATCCTGGTATAATAACCTGAATTCTAATTTAATTTTTGGATACTACATCACAGATACTTATTTAGTGCATCATAGTTAAAAACATGATGAAACAAGTATTAAAATGTTAACTTATAATTATAAAATAATTATCAACTACATAACATGGGAAAAGTGTACCTATTTACTGCATCACAGTAAATTTCAACTGAAACTCTTTTAATGTTGTCATATTATAGTTGTTGTTTACTGCATCACAGTTAAAAGTACTGCATCAACTTTTAATTAAAACTGCATCTATTTTGAATGTTATCATAATATACTTAATGATATGTTTTCTTATTTCTTTTGAAACAGAAATTGGGTCTGCTGAAGCAATTCTGGATGATATGTTTATAGAAGAAATTGATCACATTTCAAATGATCTAGAAGGTATTGTTCACCAAGTTGCTAAAAGTATTCTTGGAGTACCAGTTTCCCCTGCAAAAGATGAATTGAATAGAAAAGGACCATTTTTGTGCACCCAAGAGAATATACAAAAAGAAGGTTTAGTAGGTGATTTGAGAAAAGTTGCTGAAAAACAAAATCAAGTAATCCCAAAATCATTTAATGAAGTGTAGTTGAAATTGATCAAAAAGCCATTATCTTCTGAAAAAGGGTTGCCTTTACATAAAGATAGAAACGAATTTTTAGTAAATGAAATTCCAATATCTTCTAAAATTCCACTACCTTCGGTTAGAAAGTCATCTAGTAAATCAGGGCAAGATACAAGAGCAACTGATAAAGGGAAAAAGAAAGTAGGAATTCAGGAACAAGATATTGATATTGAAGGAAAGTGTGAAGTAAAGTTTTCTAGTTTAGTTATATCTCCATTTTACAATAGAAAAGTTGATATTAACATCAAATTTTGTGAAGAAAAAAAAGTGATTGAATACATATGGAGTACAAGCAACGATGGAAGGTATGTTGAAATATTTTAAATTTATTGCATAAAAAATTTATATTTAATTTATGTTCTTATTAAATAAATTTTTATTTGTCTAGTGAAATTGTTTTTAAAACAAAAGATATGGAAATGGAGATGGTATTTTTCTAAAGCCTTTTTCCCAGAGTTGATGTTGCTTGCAATCTAATTGACATTTGGAGCGTTGTACTAAACTATGAAGAGCTAAAAAGAGACAAGCTTGTAGGTTCTGGAAATCTATATTGTAATACCTCTATGCTGGTGAGTGATTGAAATTTGCATTATTAAAAATTGAAAACTCTAAATATAATATATTTGATAATTGTTAAATAATTAAACCAGCCGCATTGCGTGCTTGAAACTGGAATGGATGAAGAAATGATAAGAAAAATGATGGATGCGAATATGAAAATTGTTTTGCAACAAGCACGTCGCAAGAATTTAGGTGATGTTCATTTGGTAAGTAAGAATTCATATTTCTACGTCATCTGTTTACTTGATATTCATAATAAATCGTTAAACTATGTTTATTTTGTTAAAATATGTTCAGGTATTCTTTCCAATGATGCAAATTGGAAAGAAAACACATCATTTCTATCTCATCTGTTTTAATATGAAGACAGTAGAAATAGACGTCATTGACAACATAAATAACAATCTTGAAGATATAGACAGAAGATATGGTCCTTATGCGAATCTTGTGGTAAGTATACTACACATGTTATTGCTTATTTGTTTGATGCAATATTTTATAGAATTGAGATGCAATAAGTTTTTTTATGTTATTTAATTATACTAAGTGTATTTTTTTTTTGTTAATGAGTTGCTGTGTATATTATAATTTTGGACAGATTAAATCTTTTATTGAGTACATGAAAAGACAAAAGCACCCCAAGTCAAATGACTTTTTAAAGGCTCAACCTAAAATACTACGAATGGAATGGAGGACAATTAAGAACGTTACCGACTGTGGTGTATTTGTTATGAGGCACATGGAGACATACATGGGATGTGGAGCTTTTTTTCATGAATTCAAGAAGGCAGGACTTGGACAAATAGTACAAATAAAGATTTTGCATGCAAAGTACCTAGCTAAGATTGTTCTTATGGACATAAATGAAGAAAAGGGAAAAAATTTTAAAGAAGCAGAAGCATATGTGAAGAAGATACCAACAACTTTAAAACTCTTAAGTAATGAAAATATCAAAGTACCTGCAGCTTTGTTCGAAAAGATAAATGAGCGTGTGAAAAAAGTTTTCGATGGTTAAGTACTATTGGAATTTTCAATTTCTAATCTTAGATAGTTTGAATTACTATTGGATGTTTAAATTTCTTACTTGAGATAAGATTGTTCTTAATAATATTGTATGTTTCAATTCCTTACCTGAGATAAGATTGTTCTTATATCTGAATGTTGATAGATATTTTAATTCAACACTATTTAAACTGTTAATGCATTATAATGTAAAAATTACTGCATCACATATGTAAAAAGTATAATATATTGAAGATAAGAAAGATAAAACTCTTGAATCATCACGATTCATATTAAAAGAATTCACTACTTGATCAAAACTTGATTGAAAAAACCTGATTGACAAACATCATTCTAAGTAATTAACAAACTCAGAAATATATGAGCAAATACATTTCTCTTACAATTCAGATATGAAATTAACATACTGAAACCCACACCACCTTGCAAAGATTGATGGAGTAACATCCTTGTTCAATCGATGGGATAAATCTCTGGTTTACGATACCATGCTTGTTTTCATGTGGAAAAAATAAGTAAATAAAAGGACCAAGAAACCTACTTTAAAAGTTCATCCATCAACTATCATTTAATATTATTAAAACACTACGCGTTTACCCTTATGTAGGTTTGTATTGGAGTAATAAGTAACTACTGCATCAAATCAAAATTACCACAACTGCATCGGTAATATGTAACTACTGATCTAGGTTTATATTGGAATAATAATGTGATGTAGTTGAATAAATATAGTGATGCAGTAACAAATAAATGGTGATGCAGTAAAATAAAAATGTTAAGCACAGCTGCATCACATCATTACCAAATCCAGACTTATACTGCATCAATGCATCATACCAACCTTGTCAAGCACAACTGCATCACATCATTACCAAATCATTACAACAACTTAATCGAAACATCATCACATAATTACCATATTTATACAAATACTGTATCACATCATTACCACAACTGGATCATTACCATATGTATACAAAACATGTACACTTTTTGACACCTAAAACACTCTGCTTAACCTAATCTAGCATTTTATTGCACAAACATGTAACTATTACATCACATTATTATGACAACTGAATGAAACACACAACCACACATAAAGTTACTTTTTGACACTTCAAGATATTGACAAAAAAACAATGCTAAAGAAGAACATTTAAAGCAGCAGTTAGAAACAAAAAATTGTTGTAGTAACATCCTTGTTTCAATCGATGGAATAAGTCTCTGGTTTACCATACAATCCTTGTTGTGTAAAAAAAGTAAATTAAAAAACCAAAAAGGCAACTTTGTTCCCATGTGAATTACACGTCTAACTTGATCTAGGATTATATGGATACAGTAAACAAGTATATGGATGCAGTAAATAAGAATATGTTGTATAGATGCAGTAAACAAGTATCTGTGATGCAGTAAATAAGTAACTTCATTACACCAACAATTTTTCATAAGAACAGAAGGAGGATGTTGTTAGTAGTTTGAATCAGTTTCATAGATTCTTAAGGTAATGAAAAAGCATCCACCTTCTATTCCTTTTGAAAAATTTCAAATTATAAAGATGTGCACTGCTTTATGTTTATCTATGTAATTGAAATTTTTCCCCAGGAATCGAAGATGGAAACTATGAGTTTCTTTTTGAAACTCGTGAATCAATTAAATCACAAACAACGCCCACAACTAGATGAATATCATCCGGTTGTGGGCGATGTTTGTATGTTTGAACTGTTTCAATAGTTTCATAAGTTAATCAATAGTATCCACCTTCAATTACCGGGATAGCATTTCAACATAGAAATATGAATATGATATTATTTGAAGATAAGAAAAATATAAGAATGTGTGTGTTCAATTAGAAAACAAGGCATATTTAAAGATAAGAAATGGATAAGAATATGTGATGTGGATAGATTTGTAGATAAAAAAGTAATTAGAAAATCTGTGTGATGTGGATGGATTTAAAGTTAAGAAATAGATAAGCATACGTGATGGATATGAATACTGTTTATCAAAAAAAATAATAATAAATAAAAATAAAAAAAGAATACTGTCTATAGAACTGTTGTATTAAATAGATAGTAAATCATATTATGTGTATTAATTTACCATGTATTGATTTACCATATCTACTAACAATCAAACTATAATTACAACTGCATCACATAATTACCACATCATTACGAAAATTGCATCAAAACATTACACATCATTAGAAAAATCTTTACAAATACTGTATCGCATCAATACCACAACTGCATCAAACACACAAACACAAACATGTACACTTTTTGATTGCACAAACATGTAACTATTGCATCACATTATTATGACAACTGTATGAAGCAAACAACCACAAATAAAGTTAATTTTTGACACTTCAAGAATTTGACAGAAAACCAATGCTAAAGAAGAACATTTAAAGCAATGATGCAGTTAGAAACAAAGAGTGATGCAGTTAAATCCTTTTTTTAATCGATGGAATAAATTTCTGGTATACCATACAATCTTTGTTCCAATGTGCAAAAAAAAGTTAAAAAAACAACAAGAAGCCAACTTTGAGAATCTATCTTTGTTCCCATGTGAATTACACGTCTAACTGATCTAGGATTATATTTCACTAAAGAATGATGCAGTAGAAATAAAGAAATATGGAATAACAAATAAAAGTTATGCACTAACTACTGCATCAAATCATTACTATAACTGCATCAAGAGTGATGTAGTAGAAATAAAGATTGATGTAGTAACAAATAATGAGTTATTTAGTACAAGGATGTAACAATAACTGCTAATGCAAGATTAATCTATAAGGTATATGCAACTATTAAACTATAGAACCAAACACTTCTTATTAAACTTTGAGAAACTATAGACCCGAACGATAAATACTAATTTTATTAAACTAAAGGAAAGATAACTGATTAATAGATGTTGCATACAATGTTCATACAATTTTCAACACATCTAAGATTCTAGACAACAACCATAATTTTCATACAATGTTCATAAACTATAACATTCCACATTGTTCATAATTAATAGATATACCCAAACAAAGACAAAAGACATTAAAAAAAAAGACATTAAACTACCGCATCCATAGCCAGCCAAACCTTCACCCAGTCAATTGTTGAACCTCCTCTTTCTTTATCTCGATTTGCTCCCCAACATCCCTAATTAGTTCTTGTCGACCCTCCAGCTTTCTCCTTGTAGCCTCCCTGTCAGCCCTGAGATCAATCAAATGGTCATAATACTCCTCATCTCGAAGGGCTTCCATCTCAGCAATTAAGGCAGTGATCTGGGCAATCTCATTCCTCATTGTGGCGGCCTCTTCGTGCATCCTATTGATAAAGCAACAGAGGTTGGATATTTGTTGTTGTTTGAAGAAACTCATATAACCATCCACTTCAGTCTCCCCACTAAAAGCAATGAGGTCGTCAATCACACGCCATGCAAGTTAGTTGGGACCGTTTGATGCTGCCATTGATTAAGAAATTAGGTAAAATAGGGTATGATTGGATTTTTTATAATAATAGTAGAATAACAGTGTTATGGATGAAGATAGGGGTTGATTGATTTATATAGGGGACATTTGTGCTGGAGATTAATGTTGTTTGGGGAAAGAGTGAAGAATCATGACGTTTGGTTCTTAGGCAACTTTTACTAAATAAAATGTTCAAAAATTCATTTAATGGTGGAAAAGTAATTCATTATTGTTCTTTTTATAGTCCAGCCCATTAAAAAAAATTTAATTTTATACTTTTTTAAATTTAATGGTTTTTGTAACAAATCAATTTATTTTATTTTTTTAAATTCAAAACTACAAAGATATAAAACTCAAAGATCTAAAACTCAATAAGATAGAATTTGTAAAAAGTAACTTAAGGATTTTGCAAAAGATATTAATCAAAAAATCTTAAACTTTGAAAAACTTTGGATTTTGATAAACTTTGGATTTTAACAACTTTGATTTTACTGCATCATTATCTAAATTCTATTGCATCAAAATGTAAATCTTTAGAAATTCATTGGGTTGATA
>JARVZY010000949.1:0-26573 GCA_030686995.1 Artemisia argyi
AGAATGAATGTATCAACGAGACTAAAAGTAAGAATAAGACAATAGATGTCGTACCAGTTGATTGATAAACTCATTCTGATTCTTGGCTTCTGACTCGATCTCAGAGGCTACCTACAATTCCATAATCAGACAGAAATGATAAGGAGGCCTAAAGATATGTGAATTATAGTAAGCCCAATGAAGGGGGACTTGTAGCATAAGGCGTCACGGGTTCAATCCCCGTCCACGTGCCCTTTTTAATCCCCGCTTTGTGGCCGCCATTCGGTTGGTTTTCCATGAATAACCCAACCCAACAACTGTATTTAGCGATTTCAATTTTGGCCATCCCAGAAAAGATTCAATTTCATTACCAAATCTGTTAAAAGAAGATGTCTAATGACCAAAATTTCCTTTACCCTTTTGACTGTCGATAGTTTTTTACTTATCTACGGAGAAAATATCACCAATGGTAATTGCATGTTTTTTCAAATAGAACTGGTCCTACTCTCAAAGAAAACCGCTGGAAAACTAAAATAAAAGCTACTTACATTCTTTAACTCTCTAACTTGGTTTCGGAGGCCGCTGATTTCATAATCCAGATCACCATGCACTGGATCGATGCGTACCTGAATTTCATCAGAATTAGTATTTGGTCGGGTGCTAAGCCCTTCTCTGTAAAAAAAAAATAATAATAAATAAATAAATAAATAATAATAATTAGACATATCCAAAATTCCAAATAGTAAGAAATTTGAATACATTTTCACCGTTATTGCGAAAGAAGCTAAAGAAAAAAACTACAGTTTGAGAATTACCTTGATCTATATGGATCGGCACCATAGTAAGTGCCACCTCTGTGAGAACTGGACGCCATTGAAAAATACGAGACTAGTGAGCTTGCAGTGATAAGGACACCTATCAAAATTTAATCCGTGTGATTAAAGAAGTCTTATAGTGTATGGTTCTAAATAGTGTACATGGAAATTCTTATCACAATGTATATGGTTCACTTGACGTCCTAAAGGGTACACCTAAAAAGTACCACTTCTGGGCTACTTTCATGACAACCAGAAGACCCATTTGAGTAACATGGGGACTAAATGCTTATTAAAGTACAGTTATAATCGGTACACCTTACATACGACTTTGGGCAACTTTAAAAACAACTAGAAGACCCCTTTGAGGGACACGGGACTAAATGCTACTGTATTAAAGTAATGAGTCACGCAAAACACCAACTGTGAAGAACATTTGTTGTCAAGAGACAAGTTGTGCTCTAATAGTCATGAATGTATCAAGTACATTCCTAAGTTCTTAAATTCTAGTAGCAATGCATCATGAATCTATATAATATATATATCTTCTGATAAATTTCCGATTAGTGTGCATAACATGCTTTTTTGCCTACGGTTAGAACCATCGCTCTACGTAATGCAAAAAGTGCATTAATGTTCTTACTTCATTGAAATATGACAGAACTTAGTATGTGTGAAAAAACGTTTATCAGTGACACGGGACTATGGGAGAACCAAACTTGAAGCATAAATAACATGATGAACAAAAAATGTCTTTACTGCTATATTATATCGAGTAAGGGGTGTTTGGCGTTGTATTTTGCAAGTAGTTGTGTGATAATGGAATGACCATCAACAAATAATTTGCTATAACAAAATGGACTGCAAAGGGATGGTGTTTGAGAAAACTGCCTATTTGCTAATTTTAGAGAAAATAAGCACTTATAAGCAGATAAGCCGTTTGAAATAAGCAGTTGTTTAAGCTACTTATAAACTAATTATCTGTCTCCCGTGTCCTAAGAAAATCATAGTCATTTTCACTTACAGAAGAAAACTAATACTCATTTAAAAACGCATACAAACATGTAGAAGATCCATTTGGTCCACTTACATACCGCTTTTGGGAAACTATCCCGGCAACTAGAAGATGCATTTGACGACTAAATGCAGACTAAAGCAACGAGAACCGTTGTAATGTAGTTCATATATGAACCAATAGAGACTAGTTGTACGTGATCGTAAAGTCATGAAAGTAACATACATCTTCTATGTCCTTACTTCCTTGATATGTAAAATGAAAGGTCTATCCTGCTATGTTATCAACTAAGGTGGTGTTTGGCATAGTATTTTGAAGCTAAATATATAGTATATTGGTGTTTGTTTAAGCTTATTAGTGGGCTTGTGAGCTTACGTGGTTTCGGCTTATGTTTTATAAGCTCATTTTTTTGGGGCTAATTTTGAAACTGAAAAAAGACTCACAGAACCTTATTACGGAGTATGACAGAATAAACTTATATTAACAAGTTTCAAAACAAGCCAAAAAAAATTTTTAGGCTTACGAGCTTACGTGGTTTCGGCTTATATTTTATAAGCTCAATATTTTCAGCTTATTTTGAAACTTAAAAGGCTTATATATTTATTTATTTTTTCATTTTTTTTTAAAAAAAAAGGCAAATTTTTACGACCTACACCACCTATCTCACATGTCTCCGACGAGACTTGAACTCACAACCTCTAGATTGATGAGTCACCCACGTGCCACTGAGCTAAGAGGCTTATATAAGTTTATTATGACATAATAAGCTTATATTAACAGGTTTCAAAATAAGCCGAAAAAAAATGAACTTATGAAACATAAGGTTAAACAACCCCCCCCCCCCCCCACCCAACACACACACCCCGTGATTATGAGAGAATTGTATAAAACAGTAATCTTTAAGGTTTAATATTTGTTAGTATAAGAATTGAATACTTACTGGTTAACGGGAGAGTTGTAAATATTCCGATCACAATATAATGGGCGTCAATGGAACAGAGGATATAAAAAAATAATTTGAAAAAGTATAAATATAAAACTCGCGTGTACCTTTGCCGTTAAGATATGGATTAAGGGCCGTTTGGTTTATAGATAGGTTTAGATTAAGATTTGAATTTTAATTTAAAGTTGTAGATTAAAATTTGGATTTGAAAAGAGAATATATATTAAAAAGAATGTGAGAATGAAAGTGGTAGGTCCTACAATTTTTATCAAAAGATATGTATAAGATGGAGTTTGTGTATGTTATGATTCATGGGTTTTAAAAGTCAAATCTTAACCCCGAATATCATACCAAACAATTTTTATGTGTCACATCAAATTCCATTCGGTCAAAACCCAAAAACCAAACACCACCTAAATATTATAATAACACTAACACTACACGCGCGTTATGACGGCAGTTATCATGAAATAAAATTTCCCATAAACATGTGATACGCTTTTTGTGTCAAAAAATTTACGGATTCTAAGAATTTCATGTTGCATATTTCAACTCTTTAACCAATGATAATAATTTTCATTATGCAATTGTGATAATAAATATTTTATTAAGCAATGTTTTTTCATTGTTCAAAATGACTATTTGATAAAGTTACGCTTTATAGATAGTGTGTTAAAAAAATGTGTGAAATCGACAAACTGAGTTGACCCGCTCAATTCGAAACAAAAAAATGATAACCAATAAACCAAAACCGTAAAAACCCGAAAGTAGAAAAAACCCTCTTATCACAATTCGATTTCGATTTTTATTTTCAAATACCCACGCTAACTAGAACCAAACCGTTTTAAAAATACGTGTAGTTTTTAACAAAATATTCTTAAAAGTGTACAACCATTGACTATATTTGGTCAAGTTTGATATTTACAAGTCTTGGTTGACTTAGATGCTTTGTTTGTTGTGTTTAATTTGATTATACCTTAAGCTTTATTAGTCGTAATGCTTAATACTATATTTAAGAAAAGTTCTAGTGCATTAAATATAGTGAATGTCATCTCACCATTATATGTAGTATAATCTATAAAATATAATAAATCAGAATAATTTACAAGCCTTTGAAGCACCTTTTGTAATTAATTCGCTGATGTGTCTCGATTGTGATTGCACGAAGATTTAGTGCGTACAACAAGTCTATGCATAGCTCTTTTAGCTTCATTCGGTACAAAACACCTTCATCATGCTTCCTCACCACGCTCTTCAAAAACACAATCAAATCTTCCTCTTCAATCTTCCTAATTTTGTAAATAATCAATGGCCTATTTTTGTAAACCATTCAATAGCATTTATCATTTTTAATAACAATACTTCATCCCATTCAGAACACAATTTTTTCTTATTCAAAACCCAATTCATTCTACTCATAATTCTTCTATACGCTTCTTCATAATCAACACCATATTTCGAGTCTTCCTCTACGCGCTCTCTTCTTTATCAGTTTCAAAATTATTACTAATAAACGGGTATTTATTACTAATATTTTGTTTTAATCACCATCATCATCATCATCATCATCATCATCATCATCATGTTTTATATCAATTTAGTATTGAATTGTATTTATTAGTGGGTTGATAGAGATAGATGAACTTTGTTCCTTTTTTTTTTCTTTTATGCAGGTAATCAAATATCTAGAAGAATTCATATTGTTTGAGGTAAGTGATGTACTTTTAACTTTCTTGATCTGTTAATGTTGAAGCTGCTTCGTTATATGATTTCACTTTTCAGGCTTTGATTGGGAGAGACTAATTCATAGTAACTTATATTATAAATGTTCTTTTTAGCCTTTTAATCTTTTTAGCCCTTTTATGTTGGACACCGCCCGTTTGATGAAATGTCTATGTATGATACTATATCTCTCTTTAATTTTTTTTGGTTAATCCAATTTTAGAGAAAGATGAGAAATTAGTCATCTTTTGCAATGTTTATTCGAACCTAGGTAATCTTTTTTTAATCATGATTGAAAGCTATCATAGGTAGTTAATTTCATCATTTTACTTTACAATTGCAATAATTTTTTCCTAGAACAAAAGCTTAAAGGTCACTAAAGCATTAAGATTACAATTAGTACATGCAGAAGTTTAGATAAGATTCCACTGTTATTTATATATAACTTTGTGATTTATTTATGCTTTAAGTTGAAGATTATGTGATTTATATATGACTAATGTTATTTATATATGATTGATGCATAGGTTTCTTCAAGAAAAATAAGCTGGAAAGAGGAAGTTGTACTGAACTAGGATCACCCCAATGTAGATGTATTCTATAACATGTAAGTTTTTTTTATTCAATTAATAAAATATTGTTTGGAGGTGATTGTTTTATGTACGCAACAAACGGTTTTCTTTCGACATGATGATTGGTCTCATAAAATGATATTTGGAATTTTTGTTTTGCTGTCCTAAAAGGTTTTGTTTGGACATGATGTCCTTAAAGAGTGTTTGGACAGCTTACATTATGTAATATAATAGCCGTTTGATTGATTTTTTTTATCTTATAATATTATGAACTTTGATTGGTTTTATAGTCAAATTAGTTGACTTTGATAAGTCGATTTTGTTTCAGTGACGGTTCAAGTTTTACAAGGAGAAGCTGTCAAACAATGCTTGCAACTCATTTGCTCCCGATAGTGAGAGTAATTGTCCCAATTCTACCTCATTTCTCCGAAGACATGGCAAAATCTTCCTTTCGAATATAGCATTGACAACACTGATGTAGCCAAATTTGTTCGAGTCAAAATGGCACAAAGTCAATGAAAGATGGCTTGCATTTCCTAAAGATGATATTGATTTTTGGGTAAATATACTTGAGGTATTACAATTATGTCTTGCTAATAACGAATCTGTAAATTTTTGATTATTTTTTATGATCATCTATGGCAGAGTCACTTTGAAATTGTATGTACATCTGATTTATGATCATCTCTTGGTATAGTTTCAAAAAAGATGGAAACATGAGAGGTCATGGCAGCAGGTTGGGTAATAGATTAAAGGAGTCTCGGGTCAAAACAACTTTTTCTTAATGCGGATACATTGGTGTTCCATTCCTCTTCATGAAACAAGTGTGCCTCCCAATAAGGTTTTTCTAAAAGCTTGGTACTTTGTGGTGTATTCAGGCATGTCTTATAGCATAGGAACAAAAAGATGTTTTTTCTGCATTCTATAAATTGTTGACTCAACAAGCCTAAAAGCTCTTATATTAATTTGAATATCTAAGTTGGTTTATAAAGATATCTGTCTATTTAGATAGTGGACTACCTAAGTCGTTATCAACGTAATTGTAACTTCATTTAACTGTTTCTAACTTTAGAATATCCCAGTAATGTTCTTATATCAGGTATTGTCCACCACCGCAAACTGTAGCTAATCAATTAGTAATGCAGTTTATTTCAAAAAGTTTTCCACGAATGTGTTTATTATCTCAGAAAAAATGGTCAAGTTGTTGGGTCAGTACCGATCAATGTTACATGATGCTTATATCCTATAGTTGTTGTTCATAGTCAAAATTAGGAGTGAAAATTTGTGGTTTCTTCCCGAGACTCGACTTACTAAAACTTTGGCTAAATTATGTGAAAGAAGAATCTGAAACTAAATTATGTGAAACAGGAAGCTACTTCAAAGCTTAGCAGACAAACCGGTAACATGTGGAGCTGAGTTAAGAAACGATTGAAACACCACATGTCCTGGTGCTTATTGAAAAATGCTTATAGAGGTGGCTTTGAATCGAAAATTGAAATTGCTTATGCGGGCTGCTTGGTAATCAGGTTGCAAGGGTTAAGAATGCTTTGGCTTTGATATATGGAAATGAATTGCAGGCCTTTGTATTTGTAAGGAAGCAAGAAGGCCAAGGCCTTAAATGATAGTAGAAGGGTAACTTTGCTTAGGTGCTTACTCCACTTACTTCATATTTTTCATCATTTCGATATTTCATTACAGATTTCTCATACAGATACTTTCTGCTGCTGGCTCACAAACTATTGCAGGTAGTATGTGTCCTTCCCTATGGCATTGTCGAGCTTTTTACTTAAGACACCTACAAGGTATGAAAATATTACTTCGAAGTTACGCGAGTCATATCAGTTGTAGTACATACGTTCACAAACTTTTTAGGGGAACTGATGGTGAACTTTATATTATTGGAAGATTAGCTTGAGGTGCTTGTGCAGGCATGACTTCAACTTTTGTAATATTAGTCCTAATTATTTTATACTCATATCCTTTATTCTTATAGGCCCATATGCATACCTGTGCTAATCTCGATACAAGTAATATCAGATATATTATATATAAAAATGATGAAAGTATATATTTATACTACACACATCTGGCCTGGAATTGGTCACAAAGATGATCTAAAACCTTAGTATCACTTCAATTTTGGGAATTCCTTTTTTACTATTAAAAAAGCTATCAATCCTATTATAACAACTTGTCTTTATTAATTTCTCAATAATTGGCTATGCATTATACATTTATACTTATTTTTTTGCATTGATTTATCTGAAATCCTATTCTGAAGCACATTGTGACAATGGATATCATTTATGGTCATGACATATTTGCATCTTATGTTGGCCCTCTTCACTCTTCATTGTGGTTGTTATCATCACTTGTGGTTCTTGGAGGATTCTATAATAACCCAAGTGAGTTTCATATACACTTCTAGCATTTAGCCTTACATGGTCCATAAGTATTTTTTTGAAATGACCTTGATATACACTTGATATGTGTGTAATACATTCCAGGTGTCGCAAGGAGCTGATCAAGAAGAGAAGTACAATGGAGGAACTACTGGGAAATTGTGAGGTGTTTATAGAACGTCCTCTAGAAGGACCCGGTGGAAACAAAATGATTGAAGATGGTGCATATGCTAATATTCTGCGTGATGATGACCATCTGCCCTAATTCACATATACATAGGGACATGATAAAAGAGTCTCAGTTGATAGCATGGAAGGTTTAGAGTTGGCTGTCATCATTCAGCAAAACTTTGAACGAGATAATGACGAAAAAATGGATATTGTTTCTGAGAAAGAAGCTTTCTTGAAGTCCCAATGCACAACGAGTCAAGATTCGGTTCTTATGACTGAATGGTCAGATTAGATAGATCTGTGTATAGATTATGATTGTGTTAAGTAATTATAAAGATCATGATATAACTTAGTAATTGACCTATACAATTTTATTGCCATGAAGCAAAGGTGTTAAAGTTATTTTAAAAAGAGAGTACTAAGTTCAGCGTGTTCGTTGAGTATGTTAGTTCAGTGGTATAGTGTGAAGTCGTTTAGTGAGTTCATTCAGTGAGTTCGTCCAGTGAGTCTTTATAGTATATCATGAGTGTTATGAGACAAAACATGAGTATATTAATTTAGTGTTATGAGACAAATCCACAAATTGTTGCATTATGGTATATCATTACATAACTTATGATGCGTAAATGGTAACCTTTTAATGTAAATAAAATAGATTAGGAGGGTGTAAGCGAGATAAAGTTAAAACTAAAATCAACCCTTTCATTATGCTTAATGGGTTAAATTGCAAATTCTAATGTTTTACACCTATTTTTTAACTTTACATGTACTCTTATCAACAACTTTTTTTTTTTTTTTTTTTTTTTTTTTTTTTTTTTTTTTTGAACATTCAATTTATTGATGAATGCTAGCAAGATGCTAGAAAGAGAAGTACAAAAATAGGTGATTAGAAATTAAAATTACACCATTGAGACCAATCTATTCGGGGCGTCTTCATTCGGTTTGATAACCAAAGGAAACTTGTGGATTTGAGTTCTTTCGTGGCATATCGGATTGATGGATCTTTGTTGAACATTGACTACTCAAGTCTTTGACGTTTAGTGTATAGCTTTGCTCTCCAATACTATCTACGTGTTTGAGAAGACGATGCATGCACATTTATTTTCTTAATAGTTACAAACCAAATTGTTTATCGTATCATTGACATATTAATTATTGTTTCCTTCAAAAAACAATGGAATCTGTTTACGTTCGTTGTGTTTGCTATTGTATTCTCACATGCAACTCCTTAATTAATAATTTCGTTAAAAATCCCGTCAATTTGACGGGTCTATAAGCTAGTAGATAAATACAATAATAGTTAAAGAATGTTTTAGAACAGGTTTTTTAGCCAATGTAGCTGAGCTCCTAGTTTCTCGGTTCAACCAGTTTAATCAGTTTTTTTAAACCGTCTTTTCGTAACTTAACCGGTTAAACTAGGTGGGTCAATTTGGGCTTTGAAACATTAGTCACAAGTTTTCAACAGTTAGTAATATATGCTTGGTTTCGATAAATGTTCAGTATGTAAGTGTAATTGAATTGTAAGCTCGTTGCAAAATGCAGTGTCCCCCTCATAGTGTGAGGAATCATGTTGCGTCAAATAAAGCAAAGCGACCACCCGTTTCTTTCATGCAGTAAACAAATCAAAACACATTCCTGGTGCCAATACATTGTGTTTGTGAATGTCTTTTGTTTTTATTTTATCAAAATGCGAGAGAAGTTGAGAGAACAAGAAAGAAAACGCTAGATACACTTCTACCAAGCCAAGAAAAATATAATAAGCTGACATGACACTAAGGTGGACAAGCATGATCTCACCATTCGCGCTTATAATGGCCAACAACTTAATCAAATCATGAATTGTTTGCTAGTGATGCCATTGTACATGTATATCTATTGCTCATTTATTAGCGGCATTGGTTTCTTCTTTTAAGATTTATCGTATCATTTCAGTAACCTTGTTCGTTTATAGACATCCTGAAAGTTGTATGGGGAGTCTAATTCTAGTTTGCAAGCACTTTGATTATATAGACAAAGTTTGTTCTTTACACTAAAAAACCTATACTTTAAAGTTTAAACCGGATTTTTTTTGTATAAAAAACTTGGAATCGTTAATATGATGGACCGGGCCATTTAACAGTTAATGTTCTGGGCCTGGGTTTCAAAAACCTGCATGTAACTTAGGCCCAATACCACTTCAGTAGTAGGCTGGTTTTGGTGCTGTTAAACCCAATATTTAAAACAAGTAAACCATGGGACAACAAACATTTATGTATTTTTGATAGATCTAAAAGGCACATGTATTAGTTACTTTTCACTTTTTTTTTTTTTTTTTTTTTTTTTTTTTTTTTTTTTTTTTTGGGTTCAACTGATAGGTGCCTCTATAGTCTACATGCACAAACATTAGCTAACTACTAATTACATACTGAACAACAAAAAAATTGAAACTGCAAAGTATCACACTCATATATAGCGAAACAAGAAAACCTAACCAAAAATAACGTGTTGGCACTTAAAAGCAATCATCGGTGGAAAAGCATAAATTCGAAACCAAACCGACCATGACCAACTAATTCGTACGAAATCCTCAACACGTGCGGAACTAGGGGTCTCGGAACACCCATGAGATTTTACTTCGTAATGTTTAATTTTAGAAAAAACTTCAAATTTTTATAAATGCATCCCGTCTAAAAGATTTGTGTTCGTAAACTGTAATAATTGATTACTCAGGGCATTAATAATTCATCGGAAAATAAATGATTAATTAATATTGGACAAAGGTCCAAGTCAATGATATAACCCTATACAATTTAGTCATGAAATTGTCAACTATTTAACTCCCTTAATAATGGTAGTCTTGGAGGCTTTCAAAGTGATAGGCATTTCGTAATCAATCAGTCTTAGTTCATTAATGACAACAATTTATTCATATGACCAATTCCTTGGATGTCTTAACCATTTTTCATTACTTCCCTTGCCTCAAGGTAACTACACCTCATCAAAACTTATCAGGCTATCGACAGTGATGACCTGCAAACAATCTGTCACATCAGCTTTTTTTTCTCTAACAATCTGACGAAGATCAAGTTGATTTTTTTTTAAAATAAAACAACAAAGTATTAAATAATTTAAATAAAACAAAGTATTACATACAAATTGCAGTAATTTTTAAACATTCTTCATGCTAAAATGTAAGAAAATTAAAACTATAGGGTAAAAATGATAATTAAATCAAACTTCAAAAGTTTAAACTTTAAATTGAATAAAAAAATAATAACAATAATAATAATAATAAAAACTTATTTAATAGTCTTTTTCTTCATTACCAGCAAATCTCAACCTAACATACCTTTTCTTTTTACGTGCAAATCTCAAAAACATATACTTTTTTTTAAACGAATTAACATAAACAAAGAGAAAGAATAGTGGAGTTTGTATGTATTAAACTCGGTCGTGTGGTCGACCAAGTTGGCTTTTGTGTCGTTTGACGACCGATGAGGACCAACCAACCACAGTGGTGAGATTGACGACGACGGATGGGTCAACCGAAGGTCTTGACCAACCACTGTGGTAAGCCTCAGAGCACTAGGTCAAATAAAGTTGTATGATCATATGTATATTGGTTGGCCACCTTGTACTATCTCAATCCGGAAAGTAGGGGTGAGCAGAAACCACACCGCAAATCGTAAAACCATAAAACCGCAAAAAACCGCACCACGGCAAAAATCGACATATCGGTTTCAAGAGAAAAAAAAAAAGAAAATTCAAAAAATGCGGTGCGGTTGCAGTTTTACCTGTAAAACCAAACCACCAAACCTGCACCGCACCGCACATTGATTATTTAAAACCGAAAATCAACACATTGATTATTTAGTGTGTGCTATAAGGCTTCTAATGTATATTATCACTAATATTCTTATAAGTCATAAGTAATGTATATATTTACATTAAATATATGCATTGTTATAACTAAAAAAAACCAACATTGTAAACCAAAAACCGCAAAAACTCACATTAATTATATAAGTCATAAGTTTTGGTGCGGTGCAGTTAAAACCCGCAAAACCACACGAAACCCACAAAAACCGTAACCACAAAATGTGGTGCGGTTCGGTTTCTAGTTTTATATAAATCGAAAGTACGGTTGCGGTTCGGTTTAGTCAAAACCCGCACCATGCTCACCCCTACCAGAAAGAATGACATTATGGTTTCAACTTTTTATACGATATTGATGAATAAACGTTACTAGAGTCATCAGTTTTTTTCTTTTCTTTTTTTTTTTTTGAGTAAAGGGATCTAGGTTGCACGGAGGCAGACACGGTGTCCGACACAGACACGGCGATACGGAAAAATTTAAAAATATAGGACACAGACACGGCGTGGACACGTAAATAAATTTAATATTTTTAATATATATTTTATACAAATATTGCAAAATTTATATTTTATAGACATTTTATTGTATATTTGAGTCTAATTGAATATTTTTGGGTCCAATTAAATAATTTTAGTTGAGCCTTGTGCAACTTATTAAATGAGCTCAAAAAATAATATGTCATAAAGCACTTAAGGTAATACTCCATAACATTTCTTATGAGCCGTTTCTCCTTCTTCTTCACCCCTTTCCCTCCTTCAGCAAATATTCCACCGGAAAACACCATTACCAAGAAAATAAAAACATCAGAAACGGAACGTGGCATAACGAGGAACAAGGGTAAGCTGGCGTTTCATCTGACTATGTTTCTAGTTCATTATAAATTTTGAAAACCTTCTTTTTTTCATTTTTTTTCAAAATCCGTGTCCAAATCCGTGTCCGTCCCAAACAGCACGTGGGACACGACACGTGCATGACGGACACGTGTCTGAGCTGTATCCGAGGTGTGTTCGTGTCCGACACTGCCACTCCGAGGTTTATGACGTGTCCGTGCTTCCTAGAAATGGATTGAATACTTCTTGTTAATTTTATTACAAGAAAAAATAAATAATAAGTACAGTGAATGTGTGTGAGTCTCATATCTCAGCTTAAAAAGGCAAAACAAACGCTCCTACTATGCTTTACACTAATGTTGCAAAAAAAAGGTCTACAAGGCCGAATAATCACCGCCTAGACGCTATAGGGCCACCAACCTTGCCGATTTATGTAACTGGGTCAAACAAATAGGTCAACCATGGTCAACAGCGGTCAATGGTGGTCAATGGTGGTCAAACTTGCCAAAAACCTGCAAATCTTGCGAAAAGTACACAAAACTCACTGTAAATTTATTTTGATCACTTATAATGAATGTTTAAATCTATTACATTTTGTTTTTTAGAAACAATCATGCCGGAAATACTTAAAATTTGCCAGAAATGATAATCCGAATAATCACCGATTAATCCCGCCTATACCAATTACAAGCTACAAAGTGGTTGACGGCCTCACTACCGATTGACGATTTTTGCAACCTTGCTTAACACCTAAACTAGCATATTAAGGACTTGCCAAACTTATGGGACCTAATAAAAACCCTGTCAAATTTGACCACATTGTCTAACGAAAACTAAATAAAGATGACAACCAGTTATAGTTTGTTTGAATCAGAGAAACGACAAGACTAGTATTTAATCAAACAATATTCAGTTTTGTTAAAGATCAGTTAGGAATAAAAAACGATTAGGATAGACTCGGTTTAGGGTTTGAGTGATATCTCCAAAATCGATAGAGAAAAAAGGAGTTTTTTTTTAACTAGAGTCATCAAATTAACATTATTTAGTGAGTGATATATTTACAGACTGCTAATCATAGTTTTAATAGTAAGTGATGTGTTCAGTTGTTTCTAGCGAACCTGGATTAGTTGTTATTAAACCCAAACTTATTTCGCAAAAGTATTCCTTTCCTAGCCAAATAAAAACGTTTACGTTGAGGAACGAACAACCAAAGGCTTGCACAATGTCACCATATGTATGATTCGAACCTAAGACCTTCACCGGAGAATTTTAGGCCACCACCACGAGACTATAAGTTTTGAGTTTTTTACTGTCACTACTTGAACTGGTAAATCAAAGTGTATGCTAAAACCATGTACAGTAATCACTCAATAAACGTTATTTCTTCTTTTATTCTTACCTAGCAGAAGTTAATTAATGTACTCTTCCTCAAAATATTCTTAAATTCTTATGCTTAGTATATGATTTTTGAGTTGATAAAGCTTATTATTATAGGTGATGTATGAATATAAAACATATATGAAACAAATAAACGCAGCGGAAAACATCACCAACAACGGATCCATATAGCCATATGATCAATCAATAAGATAAACAAGATAGTTATACCTTTGTAGCGTGATTCGGGAGTCACCAACAAACACTTATCCCACGAATGAATCAAGAAACTCTAAGAGATCAATGAAGTCAATCTCTTCTATGTGTGAAACACACTACACGTCCTTGATCACCAATTGATGCTAGTCTAACCCCGTAACAACGATCCTTGCAATTACCTTTACAAGATAGAGCCAAGTAAAGATCAAAATCAAAACCCTAAGTGGGAATTTTTGTTTTTGCCGTCACTTTTTAGAGAGGAGGAGGGGGAGAATGTTTTTGGAAGTACTTTTATGATAAGTAATCAATCAAAGACTAAATCAACTTTGATCTTATCATTATCAAGTTACACATAGCCCCTCCAGCAAGCTTACAATGCCTCTTTTCCCCTCCATATGGCTGACCATCATAAGGGCCCTCAATGGGCTTGCTCATTGTTGGCCCAGTCCAAAAACATTAAGTCTAACTTAGTATTTATTGGCCCGTTATTAATCCCGAGTTACGTAGTCGTTTATATATTGTAAATACGATAAATACAATCTATAAAATGGTGTCTCTGTGTATAAGTGTGTGAACC
This sequence comes from Artemisia argyi, assembly GCA_030686995.1. Taxonomy (NCBI): domain Eukaryota; kingdom Viridiplantae; phylum Streptophyta; class Magnoliopsida; order Asterales; family Asteraceae; genus Artemisia; species Artemisia argyi. Next base: position 14,479 of record JARVZY010000949.1, read on the forward strand.
CATAGGCTAACATATGTTTAGCCATATAATTATTTATTATGACACGAGCATACTCCAACAGCTCTCACTTGCGACGTCATAATAATCAAGTAATTATACAAGCAAAGGTTAGCGTCTAGCAACACGCCAACGCCCCTAGAAATATGTGAGGTTAGTTTTTAAACTTCTCATTTAAATGGTTTATATGTCATCCATCCTTTTGTTACAGATACTATGTTGAACACTAGACATGGATCGAAGTCATTCTATTTGTTCAACTATTATGTTTCTCGATCTAGATATTGAACAACATCACCAAGTGAATTAAGATTCATCTTAATCTCATTTGGGTACGGCCATACAAACATCCTTTCAATTCATCGAGGGGCCCAATAGTATCTAACTCCATGACATGTGGAGGAACAAATCCTATTTTAACTGCACGTGTCATTCATGTGTTTCAAATCACTCCTGAAAATGGTTTTTATAACTACTTTATTCAGGACAGCGTTTAACCATATCAAAGAATGAAATTCCACACATGCAAGACTGTAACACCCCCTAATTTGAAATGCGGCAACGGAATAGTAATTAGGGTGTTACGGTGAGGATCGAAGTCATAATGATAGAAAACGGCTCGAAAGAGACGTTTTAAAACATAATTTCATTTATAAAAATTCAAATACAAGAGGTCCTGATCAGAGTGTTATAATAAAAGTCTTGATGTTTTGAACTAAATCAAACATCTTTTATTTTACACCATTATTGAAATAAAGTAGACAAGTTTTGAAGTTTTTGCCGCCCGTTCCATGCTTGCTTCCCCTGCTAAATATCTGAGATACATTCTTAAAAGTCAACAAAAATGTTGAGTGATATCATAGAGTTTGAATTTAATAATCATTTTGATACACAAGTAAGATTGTATTGGAAAATACAATCAGTTTGAAAATATTGATATTGCAGTTTATATATTGCTCTAAGTATCATGATACGCAAATGTTAACAAATACCGTAAAAACGGAGGTGTTTATCAAATCAATGATAATTTTGCCCTCGTGTAATAAGTGATTTGCCAATTCCTATTTTTACTCAAATATAATTATCCCGACTAATACGACTAACCACATGCATAATGGCATTCCGTCAAGTATTAATGGGACAGGCTGTCAAACCTTAAATAGATCTATTCATTATATTCGCGTTCACATAACAGTGATTAATGGCTCATGATTAAGGGTCTTTTGGCAATAGCTAACTTAGGCATATATCAAGGCAGGAAGCATACAGAAAATTACTTGCGATCTGTTTATAACATGTATCCCCCTCACGGAGTTTTGAAAATAAGTAAATGTGAGGCTATGACTCACCTTAGATTGATACTGAAATGAAGAAAATAAAGTCGGACGAATTTATGATAACGGCTTCGAAACACAACCTGATAAATAAATTTATCTGAGAATTTGACCAAATACTATTTGGTAAATACGAATGAATAACGAATAATAAATATTCGTTATGATGAATAAGTGATGTACAGTGTAATTCTTGTGATATGCATGATATGACAAAATATGATATTTAAATTATCCATCGGAGTTTTACCTTTTTAATAGTAAGTAAAATATTAACTTTTGAAATATCGTTATATATATTATTAACGTTACGTTAAATAATATATATATATATATATATATATATATATATATATATATATATATATATATATATATATATATATATATATATATATATATATATATATATAAATGAAGTTTAGATGCATATGAAATAAATTTACAAAAATAGAAAATAAATAAGAATGATAAATAGATTATATTTAGTCTTTGTCTCCTTTTCCAATTTTACCATTTTTACTCTAACGATATTTGCGTTACACCGTTAGTCCTTTTTATAAATAATTTCAACTATAGTCCTCTAATTTGTCCAATAATCAATACTAAGCTTAGAATATTAACTTTTTATCAATTTTTACCCTTAAGTTTCTGTTTTTACAGGTTTAGTCATTTCTTTCCAATATTTACACTTTTAGTCCCTCTAGGTGTTGTCGCGTTACATTTTTAGTCCAAAATTACAAAAAAAATTATAAAATTTTTCTAAAATTTTCCGAGGCTTATTAAGTAAGTAATAAGCTGATTTTAACTGCTTATTTATTTAAAAGCTTATTTTTTTAGCTTATGGGCTTTGAACGATCCAATATAAGGCTCGTTAAGAGTTTTGGAGGTGAGGGCATGGAAAATGTTTTGGGCTTGGCTTTGGGCTATTTTTATGATTCTAAAAACATTTCATATGGGCCCAGTGGGCTTACGTATCTTAAATTCTTATTGGGCTTAAATTGAGCCCAAGCGAAAAGATTAAAATTTATATAAGGTTTTGGAGTTGAAAAACTTGTTTGTGTCGATTCAAAATGGGTCGATTGGTGTGTCGAAACGTGAGTATTTTTACATGTTGTATAAATGAAATTGATAGTTTTCTAGGTGGTCTATGGAGTCGTGAAATAATATAGTACTCTTGTTAAGTGAAATTTAAAGTTATACGTATGGTTTGTAGCATGTGTGAACCGGTTATATATTTTGAAAACTTGAAAATATTACAAAGTATTTTTACTAAATCGTATACGATGGAACTTGGTTTAAAATAGGTGCGTGTGATGCGTGTAACGTTTAAACTAAAGTGAACTTGGTGTGCTACGTGACTCCTAAGCCTTCCAAGATAGAGGCTAGTCACGATTTGTGTACTAAGTGTTAATATATGCGTGATATATATGTGCAAAATGATATACGATCGTACAATGATAAACAAAGTGCATGACTATAATTTAACGTGTGATTCGGAATGGAAACAAGTAGAAATGACTTACAACACCTTAGAGGTGGTAGAGAGTCGAGAGAGAATGGATGGAACACAAGAATTTATCACGTTCAAAGTATAACCCAAACGTTATACATATAAATCAAACCCGATATTCCTTTTCTTGCTTCCAAACAATATAGCAAATGATTTTGGTCTTTAGGAGTAGTTTATAGGACGAAATAAATATGTGAAAGAGTATGAGAATGGTAAAGAGCAAGTGCATGCATGTACGTTATATATGGTTTCAATATATAACACGTATGTGAGAAAATTTTCTAAGAAACCTTCACGTACACTATTGCATGTCAGGGAAACTAGGCTAGGGTAATTTTTATATTGTTATACAATGGAATGTGAGAGCACAATTCGAGGAAAATGTTTGGGTGATTCATGCTTGATGTCGACCATCTATATATGTGTATATACGATTTACTAAATCGTATACTACTTGATTATAGCTAATCATCTTTGACGTTTGAACATAAAATCATCTCAGAAATATTATTAGGAACAATTAGAAACAAACGGTAACCAAAACGGTTAAGTTTTGAATAAACTATAAATCGATTTGGTTATGTATGGGTCGATCACTTTGCCTCTTAAAAATGTATCAAACGTCGTCCAATGAACATGGAATTTGACACACTATTATTTGGCTAGGTGATGAACGAGATGGTGTAAAAATATTGGAGGGTCGTGTGTAAGAAACGAGATTAAACGAGGCGTTTTGGGGGGGGGGGGGGGGCTTGAAGCTTGTCGATCGTATGAAATATAAAGGATTTGGATTTTGGGCTTTTGTTGTTGGGCTAGTGAATAGTAATGAGGGTGTTGGGCTAGAGTAATTAAGGGTCCGTTTGGCTAATTAGGTGTAATTAGTAATTTTAATTATATTTAGGAAATATAATTATGATTAGGAAATATGTTTAGGATTAAATGAAAAGTTTAGGTTTCGAGTAACGTGTCGAGTATTAATTCCGTCATTTCGTGAATTATATTATTTTATGATAATCGTCAAAATAATATAATAAGAAAAATTTCAAATTTTTCCGAGAAAATGGGAATTAGTAACGATAACGAAGGATTATTTATTTATTAACGATATAATTACAAGAAATTTTTACAGGGTTCTACAGTACCCACTTGTCATTCTGAATTTCGTCCCGAAATTCGATTTTAAAAATCTAACAAGTGCGTTCTATGAAAATAAATGTGGATATTTCTCACGGAATCTATCTTCTCTTTCCCATGTGTAAGTTGGTCCTCGTTTTGAGTCCCATCTAACCTTTACAATGGGGATACGATTCTGTTTGAGTTGTTTTATTTCTATATCCATTATTTCCACAGGCTCTTCTGTGAACACTAGTTTGTCATCCAATCTAATCTCTTTTAGTGGAATGACGAGAGTTTCGTCAGACAAACATTTCTTGAGTTGTGATAGGTGAAACGTAGGATGTACCCTACTGAGTTCTTCCGGAAGTTCTAACTTATAAGCAACTGAACCAATTCTCTCTAGAATTTTGAAAGGTCCAATGTACCTCGGATTTAACTTTCCACGTCTTCCAAAACGAATCATTCCCTTCCAAGGAGAAACTTTCAACATGACTCTGTCTCCTACTTGAAATTTCATAGGCTTTCTCCTGACATCAGCATAACTCTTCTGTCTGTCACGAGCAGCTTGCAAGCGTTGCTTGATTTGGAATATCTTCTCTGTAGTGTCATGTATTAGCTCTGGTCCGGTGAGTTGCATGTCACCAACTTCTGTCCAACAGACTGGTGATCTGCACTTTCTTCCATACAGTGCCTCAAAAGGTGCAGCCTTTATGCTGGCATGGTAGCTGTTATTGTATGAGAATTCAACTAATGGCAAGTGTCTATCCCAACCTTTTCCGAAATCAATCACACATGCTTGGAGCATATCTTCCAAGGTTTGGATTGTTCTTTCACTTTGTCCATCGGTTTGCGGATGATAAGTGGTGCTCATATCTAACCGAGTACCAAGAGATTTCTATAGAGATTCCCAAAATCTTGAGGTGAATCGGCTATCTCTATCAGAAATAATAGATATTGGAACCCCATGTCTAATCACAATTTCCTTAAAATACAACTGAGCGAGTGTTTCCATCTCGTCAGTTTCCTTGAATGGTAGAAAATGTGCAGACTTGGTTAATCGATCGATGATAACCCAGATTGTATCTAATCCGGTCGAAGTCTTTGGTAATTTGGTAATAAAATCCATGGTGATTCGTTCCCATTTCCAGACCGGAATTTCTGGTTGCACGAGTAATCCTGATGGTTTATGAGTCTCTGCCTTTACTCTAGAACATGTTAAACATTTACCAACATACTCTGCGATATCAGCTTTCATATTTGGCCACCAATAATTCTTCTTAATATCTTGGTACATCTTATTGGAACCGGGATGAATAGAATATTTGGATTTATGAGATTCATGCATGATAAGGTCTCGAATACCTCCAAAGAGAGGAATCCAATATCTTTCCTTAAAACATAACATTCCATCATTTCTTCTCACAAATTCTTTTTCATTATTTGGCATTCTGTCAACCTGATCTTCCAGGTTTGACCTTCTGTCAATTTTCTCATATTGCCGGTTTTCTTCTTGTAGAGCTTCTGTTTGAGCTTTGATGATTTGAGCTGGAAGTGCCTAATGAATTGTCATTCCTAGAGATCGAACTCTAAGAGGTTTAATTCTATCTTTTCTACTCAACGCATCGGCTACTACATTCGCTTTACCAGGGTGGTAACGAATTTCACAGTCGTAGTCGTTGAGTAATTCTAACCATCTTCGTTGTCTCATGTTCAGCTCCTTCTGATCTAGTATATGCTGTAGACTCTTGTGATCGGTGGAAACCGTACACTTTGTACCGTATAGGTAATGTCTCCATATCTTAAGAGCAAAAACTACTGCTTCTAATTCTAGATCATGAGTGGTGTAATTTTCTTCATTCTTCTTTAGCTGTCGTGAAGCATAGGCTATAACTTTGTCTCTTTGCATTAGTCTCTTTGCATTAGTACCGCACCTAAACCATGATGAGATGCGTCACAATACACTACAAAGTCCTCATTTCCTTCCGGTAATGCTAATATTGGTGCTTCACAAAGCTTCTATTTCAGCTGTTGAAATGCTGACTCTTGCTTCTCTTCCTAGATATACTTCTTGTTCTTCTGGGTTAGTTCCGTCAAAGGTTTTGCAATCTTTGAGAAACCTTCTATAAATCTCCGGTAATAACCAGCGAGACCTAAGAATTGACGAATTTCGGTTGGAGTGGTGGGTGACGTCCAACCTTTAACTGCTTCTATCTTCGCGGGATCTACATGGATACCTTGGTTGTTGATAATATGGCCAAAAAATTGAACGGTAGAAATCCAAAAATCTCATTTGGAAAACTTGGCGTACAACTTTTCTTTCTTAAGTAACTCCAAAATAGTCCTTAAGTGTTCGGCATGCTCTTCTTTGTTGCGCGAATAGATTAAAATATCACCAATGAACACAATAACGAATTTATCCAAGCATGGCTTGCATACTCGGTTCATTAAATCCATGAATACTGCTGGTGCATTGGTAAGACCAAATGGCATCACTTGAAATTCATAATGTCCGCATCGTGTTCGAAAAGCTGTCTTGGGAATGTCCTCTTCCCTAACTCTTAATTGATGATATCCTGATCTTAGATCGATTTTTGAGTAAACACTAGATCCTTGTAATTGGTCAAATAGATCGTCGATCCTTGGCAATGGATATCGATTCTTCACCGTGAGTTTGTTCAACTCCCTGTAATCGATACACATTCGGAACGTTCCATCTTTCTTTTTGACGAATAGGATTGGTGCTCCCCAAGGGGATGAGCTTGGTTGAATGAATCCTTTATCTGATAGTTCTTTCAACTGTTCAGATAATTCTTTCATTTCGGAGGGTGCTAATCGATATGGTGCTTTTGCAACTGGTGCTGCTCCAGGCACTAAATCGATGTGGAATTCTACTTGACGGGTTTGTGGGATTTCAGATAAGTCTTCGGGAAATACATCAAAAAATTCTTTTACAACTGGCACTTCATCAAGTTGTTTCTTCTTTTCTTTTGTTTCTCCTCTCGTTACTTGAATTTGAAATACATGGTATCCTTTGCTTATGTATTTCATCGTCTTGGCATACGAGATGATATTGAACGAAGTTTTAGGTTTATCACCTTGGATGATTAAGGTTTCACCGTCGAATGGAATTTGGATGACTTTCTCGTCACAAATTATTCTGGCACGGTGTGTAGATAACCAATCCATACCAATGATGACATCAAAACTTCCCAATTGGATGGGCATAAGATTGATAGGGAAAGATTTATTTAGAAGAGTTAAGGTGCAATTTTCGATTAGGGTATTGGTACTTAGAATATTCCCATCTGCTAATTCTATTTCATAGATAGTATCTAATTCTATAGGAGTAATATTTAGAATTGCGGCAAATGAAGTAGACACAAAACTTTTATCTGCTCCTGAATCAAATAATATCTTAGCATCTTGTTGATTTAATAGGAACGTACCCGTAACAATATCAGAATTCTGCGTTGTGTTTCCATCACCAAGTACATATGCTCTTCCTCGGGCAACATTATTGGCATTCTTCGGACATTGAGTTCTGTAATGTCCAACCTCACCACAACCATGGCACTTTACTGCTATCGGTTGTGTGTTGGCTCCAGTTGCTCGACAGTCCTTTGTCATGTGACCAATTCTTCTGCAGTTGCCACAAGTAGCCTTACATGCTCCAGTATGATGCATGTTGCGCTTGTTACATAAGCTCTGGTAGCTTCTTGTCGACGATTTTGTTGCTGATGATGATTACTACGGTTCTGTTGTTGATCTCTGTTGCGGTTGCTGCTTTGATTGTTGTTGTTGTAGCTCCTGTTACCACTGTAGTTGTTGTTGTAGCTGCGGTTGTTGCTATTGTTGTTCCCACGGTTGTTAGCACTTCTCTTATGCTCATTGATCACGGAGGTAGAACCTCTTTTCATCACCCGGGTTAACAATCTCTGTGCAAGTCCCATAGCTTCTTATACTGTCTGTGGATTCGATGCGGTAACATCCCATTCAATAGATGGTGGCAGTCCTTCCACATATTTCTCCAATGCTTGTTCAACGTCGGGTACTATTGTTGGGCATAATACCGACAACTCCAGAAACTTTCTATCGTATGTCTTCAGATCATTGTACCTTACTACTAGCTGATGAAATTCATTCTCTAGTTTTCTGATCTCTGTCCTTGGACAATACTTCTTAAGCATTTTATTCTTCAACTCATTCCAAGAAAGTTTGAAAGCTTCATCCTGACCCATAGCATTCACAGTAATATTCCACCACGATAGTGCTTCTCCTTGAAGAGTTCCTGTAGCAAAGGTAACTTTGCTATTCTCAGAACAACCACTTCTCTTGAAGACTGTCTCAGTATGCTCAAACCAATGGGCCATTTCAATAACTCCTTCAACTCCTTTGAAGTTAGTTGGCTTGCAAGTCATGAAGTCCTTGTAAGTACAATTATGAGGAGTAGACGTATTAGCTTCACGGTTTACACCATTGATATTATTCAAACGATCCGCTTCACGAGCTGCAGATATTCCCTCAGCAATCATTCTTTGAACCTCAGTGGGGGTCATAATCACTTCCGGGTTGGAGTTTTCACTACTTGCATGCTCCATTTTTCTATTGATAATACGAAAATTTAGCATTTAGAATTTTAAACAAAATTTTTGTTTAAAGGATCTTGTGAAGTAGGGAAATGAATATTTATGAGTTCTAACAATAATTGGGCACCATATGTAGTTTTTTATTTCGATACAACAGTCATAATTATTCCGATATGTTAGATGCATTTATAATACACATGAACAACCATAAGCATAAATTAACATTTGTATATAGTAATATCAGAACCAACAGCATAACATTAATAACTTGATCAGTTGAGTTTTCATAACAAAACGATACAAGATTCTTTATTAATTGCCACATGTGGCAGGCTTAGATGCCTTATTACTAGTACAAATACTAACTGCCTCTAATGATTAGGTATGTCCACATGTCCTCCCATCTCTAAGATCTGAGTTCGGAGCTCCTGCATCTCGGTATGATGTTGAATCTGCATATCTCCTACAAGGTTTTCCAATGCATCAGCTCTTCGGTGTACAAGCTGGGCTTCCCAAGTACGGTTCTGTCCCTCTCTTCGCAATGATATCGCGAAAGAACGTGTCTCAGAGATATCCGAATGTATCTGAGCTAACCCCTGCTGCAACTCTATCCTATTGGCTATAAGGTTATGTAAGGCGTTGTGGATAGTATCCGAATGGTCAAATGATGAATAATCAATCATCTGAAGAAGTGAGTCTATCTGTTCTTCGTGATGCTCCAAACGCGTCACTACTACCGAAGGTGAAAGAGTAGAGGTAATTTCCATCCTAGCACTCTCGCCAGTTTCATTGATATGAGCTGGGGGAGTAAAACCAGGAGGATATGGTAATGATGGTGAAAGTGGTGGAGTAGAATCGGAAATACGAAGTTGGCTGGATGTAGGTATATCTTCCTCAGGAATTTGTTCTCTATGGTGAAAAGTATATGGATAAGTTTGGCTAAAAAGATCGAATAGGTGGTCGGGTGCATATGAATCAAATTCATGACGTGGTAATGGTGTATATGTTGGTAAAACCAAAGCATCGGGATTTTCAGGCGTTGTAACAATTTCGTCTTGCTCGAAGGGTTCTGTTTCTTGGGAAACAGCATCAGGTACAAAGGTAGAACGATAAACAGGCGAAGTAACGGACACGACGGAAATATCAGAGTCGGAGTCTGACATACTCATATTGAAATAATACTGTAATAATTCATAAATAGTGCAGAATAAGAATTTATCATCATCAAAGAATACAAAATTCTAACATATCAAGATCAAAGTATCATAGCTTAATGATTAACTTACTGAGTACGGTAGCAAGCAGGCACGGCGGGCAAAAATTAATATGGTGTAAATTTAATTTATTTGAAAGTGTGGTTATAGTTCAATGTTTGAAAACATTTGGTTCTCTATAACTATGTCTCTGATGCCAATCTGTAACACCCCCTAATTTGAAATGCGGCAGCGGAATAGTAATTTGGGTGTTACGGTGAGGATCGAAGTCATAATGATAGAAAACGGCTCGAAAGAGACGTTTTAAAACATAATTTCATTTATAAAAATTCAAATACAAGAGGTCCTTAACAGAGTATTATAATAAAAGTCTTGATATTTTGAACTAAATCAAACATCTTTTATTCTACACCATTATTGAAATAAAGTAGACAAGTTTTGAAGTTTTTGCCGCCCGTTCCATGCTTGCTTCCCCTGCTAAATACCTGAGATACATGCTTAAAAGTCAACAAAAATGTTGAGTGATATCATAGAGTTTGAATTTAATAATCATTTTGATACACAAGTAAGATTGTATTGGAAAATACAATCAGTTTGAAAATATTGATATTGCAGTTTATGTATTGCTCTAAGTCTCATGACACGCAAACGTTAACAAATACCGTAAAAACGGAGGTGTTTATCAAATCAATGATAATTTTGCCCTCGTGTAATAGGTGATTTGTCAATTCCTATTTTTACTCAAATATAATTATCACGACTAATACGACTAACCACATGCATAATGGCATTCCGTCAAGTATTAATGGGACAAGCTGTCAAACCTTAAATAGATCTATTCATTATATTCGCGTTCACATAACAGTGATTAATGGCTCATGATTAAGGGTCTTTTGGCAATAGCTAACTTAGGCATATATCAAGTCAGGAAGCATACAGAAAATTACTTGCGATCTGTTTATAACATGTATCCCCCTCACGGAGTTTAGAAAATAAGTAAATGTGAGGCTATGACTCACCTTAGATTGATACTGAAATGAAGAAAATAAAGTCGGACGAATTTATGATAACGGCTTCGAAACACAACCTGATAAATAAATTTATCTGAGAATTTGACCAAATACTATTTGGTAAATACGAATGAATAACGAATAATAAATATTCGTTATGATGAATAAGTGATGTACAGTGTAATTCTTGTGATATGCATGATATGACAAAATATGATATTTAAATTATCCATCGGAGTTTTACCTTTTTAATCGTAAGTAAAATATTAACTTTTGAAATATCGTTATATATATTATTAATGTTACGTTAAATAATATATATATATATATATATATATATATATATATATATATATATATATATATATATATATATATATATATATAAATGAAGTTTAGATGTATATGAAATAAATTTACGAAAATAGAAAATAAATAAGAATGATAAATAGATTATGTTTAGTCTTTGTCTCCTTTTCCAATTTTACCATTTTTACTCTAACGATATTTGCGTTACACCGTTAGTCCTTTTTATAAATAATTTCAACTATAGTCCTCTAATTTGTCCAATAATCAATACTAAATGAAATAAATTTACGAAAATAGAAAATAAATAAGAATGATAAATAGATTATGTTTAGTCTTTGTCTCCTTTTCCAATTTTACCATTTTTACTCTAACGATATTTGCGTTACACCGTTAGTCCTTTTTATAAATAATTTCAACTATAGTCCTCTAATTTGTCCAATAATCAATACTAAGCTTAGAATATTAACTTTTTATCATATTTTTACCCTTAAGTTTCTGTTTTTACAGGTCTAGTCATTTCTTTCCAATATTTACACTTTTAGTCCCTCTAGGTGTCGTCGCGTTACATTTTTAGTCCAAAATTACAAAAATAATTATAAAAATTTTCTAAAATTTTCCGAGGCTTATTAAGTAAGTAATAAGCTGATTCTAACTGCCTATTTATTTAAAAGCTTATTTTTCTAGCTTATGGGCTTTGAACGATCCAATATAAGGCCCGTTAAGAGTTTTGGAGGCGAGGGCATGGAAAATGTTTTGGGCTTGGCTTTGGGCTATTTTTATGATTCTAAAAACATTTCATATGGGCCCAGTGGGCTTACGTATATTAAATTCTTATTGGGCTTGAATTGAGCCCAAGTGAAAAGATTAAATTTTATATAAGGTTTTGGAGTTGAAAAACTTGTTTGTGTCGATTCAAAATGGGTCGATTGGTGTGTCGAAACGTGAGTATTTTTACAAGTTGTATAAATGAAATTGATAGTTTTCTAGGTGGTCTATGGAGTCGTGAAATAATATAG